>BPTQ01000004.1:282176169-282272312 GCA_019973895.1 Chrysanthemum seticuspe | reverse complement strand
GCAGTCCAACGTTAGGACTGCGGCAGTCCAATAAGACTGTTTTTGACCAGACGCTAAAAGACCTTTTTTAAGACCTTTTAAATGTAGAAATCTTAGACCTTTTTAAAGACGTTTTGTAGGTAATACTGAGCTATGTTCGTAAACTGAGCTTGTTTGTTTGTATTTATAGAAAATCAATTAACAATAAGAGTACAAATGCAAAGAAAACTTTTGCACACATTAGGAGGGATGTGAATAGGAAATACATTTTATGGAAATATACGTTAATTCTGCTCCAATTTTTGTTTTATTTCGTAAAAATGTTTAAATTTGTACTCCTATTTGTTAATTATCTTCTATATACTGTGATTGTTCGTTTGTTAATTCGTACCCAACGGAGGGTGTTTCGCGAAAAGAAATAATTTCTCAGAACATCGATCTGAGTATCAGCAAGAGGATGGAAAGGAGTGGTGGCGGGAGAACTGCCAGAGATTACCCCCTAAGGTACAACATCTTCACGGGATTTTACGTGAAGAGATTTAATGATGAAAAGGAACTTAAACTGTCGGTCTATTATAGGAATGATGAGGATAGGGAAAAAGGTGTTGATTATGTTATGGCTAAGATTTTCAGATTCTATAAGGATTGCTTGAGCCTAGGACCGGAATATAGGACCGATTGGGGAGAGGATGAACTCTTAGAGAAGTGCATTTTAGGGCACTTCTACAACATGGAATCCCCCATTAGAGACCGTCAAGAGGGCGGTGGTGAGGAAAGGTAGGAGAACGACTATGAGTCTAGCTACAAGACTCTTTAATAAAGAAAAGCGCTTTGTGGGAGGCAACCCATGCTTAATTGTTTGCTTGTTAGTGTCATATATCTTCTATTAATTGTTTATCCTCATGTTTAAATTTGTAAAAATGCTTTATTTTGTTTTTAACCTCGTCTTAATTGCATATAAAGGTATTTTACATAAAGGATAAGTGTAGGGAGGATTACACACGTTTTCAAAAGAAACGTAAACATGAGAATAACAATTAACTAAAAGATATTTATGTTTGTTTGTTCGAGTCAAATGCTTGTATCGAGTCATAATGGATGTTTTGCAGAAATTTTTCCAGATTCTAAAGATGTAAATTTTCCAGAATTTTTTCCAGAAAATCGCAGACCAGTTTTTGTCAGAATAACCTGACGGCGTCAGGATTGCAACCTGACGGCGTCAGGAAGGAGTAAAAACATCAGATTACTTTTTTCTCGTTTTTTGAGCTACTTATAAATTTTTGGAATTTTCCAGGTCTTAATTTTCTTAGAAATTCTGTAAACATCCATTCACAAGCATTATATCCTAGTTTAAATCGAGTCTTATATATATTATTACCGTCGATTTTACGCGAAGGTTTCGTTTGTTTTCTTCAAGTGTGCAGGTTTAGTTTGTCAAGAAGAAGTTACATAAGATTGGAAGGAGCTTTTCACGCAATAATTCTTCTTGAAAAGGATTTAACCACCACTTTACACGGATCCTACCGAGCTAATCAGGGGAGTACTAGTTTCTTTCGTTTTTAATTACCTTCTTTTATCATAACTTTGATACTTTCGGGGAACATTGGGGACAATGTTCAGTTTAAGTGTAGGGAGGGAAAATAAAACGGGAACTTTGAAACTATGCTTATCCTTGACTATTTGCTTTGTCCAATTGTGATTGTGTAATAAACCATGAGGAAATGTCGGTTAGGGTAATTTTGGCACCAAATTTAAAATTTTTTATGACATATAGGAGTGGGCCATTAGTCTTAACAAAAGCGTCCTATGGATAGGAAGTTGCATGACTAGCACAAAAACCCTTTACCACCCAAATTCCACCCAAAATGTGAGGATCGCCCTTAGATTAGTAGGAATTAAAGCATTCATCTTCAATGCTTAGAGTGTGAACTGGTAGTATATTAGATTCTAGAACTTGTTTTGTCATGCATTCCGAGATCGCAAGTGAGGCTACACTTGTGTAGTTAGGAATAACTAAATGATAAGAGGCATTAGGATAACCCTTGTTTGATACCTGTAATATAATTACTTCTTCCATATCGGTTAAGTAATTCCCCCACACCTTTTGCGTTGTACTCATCTTTAGTACACGATACCCCTAGTTAACCCCTCAGAGCCTATCCTTTTCACGGTTCTCGTGATGTTTCGGTTTTTCCGGAATATCAATGAAGAGCATTGTTTACACCCCACCCCCAAATATACACCCAAATCGCCTTAGCCTACCCCTTATGCACTCACTTTTAGTGCAAATGTTTGTTATCACCCTAAACCCTTAGTTCAATTATCTAGTTGCTTGCATAAGTTGCTAAGTCGAGTCATATCCTTTTTATATAGTTTTGGGACGATTGGGATTCATGGGAAAAGTTAAAGTTTATGAAATGACGGGAAGGGAACGTTAAATTCAAATTCCCTTTGTTTGCATAATAATGTACCCCAAGTGTTTTGATCTTTTCAATTCGGGTCAAATTAGTGTTAGAGTAATAAAAACTCAAGTGTAAGGATATGCCTATAAATCCCTAGTATTTTGATGTTATCTTAGAGGATGGTAGAGTAAAAGTGTATGATTAAAAAAAAAAAAAAAAAAAAAAAAAAAAAAAAAAAAAAAACAATACGGGCTACCATCTCACATCTATCCTTTAAATTTATGTTTGTTTATTTCCGTTACCTAGAGTTTTAGAGTGTCGAGTCTTGGCTTAGCAACGCCATTCTTCATATGCATTTAACATAGAGATTTTTGACTTGCCACCACTAAATAGCCTATCCCACCAAACCCTTTGTTTCCCTACCGTAAGCCTAACATTACAACCCTTTAAAAGACCTCTTTGATAGTCTTTCCTAGGTGCTTACGCCAAAGCGATGGAGGTTTGATCTATTCTCAAGCCTATGGTAATCTATGTACTAGGACCGGTTAATGAGTGTTTAACTTCCATTTCCTATCTGTTATATTTCATATATACACCCGAGAGAGATGTGAGTATCCAAACACCCCATGTGAGGTGCTAGTATGTAATTTCCGTGCTTGTTATGACTTTTGCGGGGCTTATATGTGTTGTGGACCGTTTTGAATTAATGCTTCATGACCCCTAACTTATAAATTAATTGGTTAAAAGCACATTTGCTTGAGTACAAGCAAATAACAAGTGTAGGGATATTTGATAAGGTTTTAAAAGGTACCATTTTGAGGGGTCGTTTAAGTCCTTATTTGATCACTTTTGTATCCGTTATTGCTTAATATCGTTCCTTTTCACTTTTTAGGTCTCTTGAAGGCAAAATGCTGGAATGGCACTTATTTGGACGAAAAGGCGCGAATATATGAAGAAAATGGCCAAAGTCAAAATCGAGACACTCACAGCTGCTGAAATTAGAAGGCGACGGCGTCAGGTGCTAATTGCGACGCCGTCCGAGGATTTTTGTGACGGTTTAGAATCCAAAACTCGTATTTTCAAGTGACGACGTCCAGTTGTAAAAGAGTAGGCCGTCGCTACTCAGACGGCCTAGATGCAATCCAGACGACGTCAGAAGCTGAAGAGGACGGCGTCACGGACATAAGGTGACGCTGTCGCAAGGTTAACGTGGCCAAGACGAAACCCTAATGACGGCGACACGACGGCGTCACGAAACATAAGGTGACGCCGTCGCATATGTAATCTTATATATAGAATCCGAATTTTTCAGTTTTTAGGGGAGTCTTTTGGAGTTAAAACCTAAAACCGAACCTAAGGTGTCTTGTACAGTATTTTAGGGTTTTAAACCCTATCTTACATCAAGATAAGTATTTACTTCATTAATTCAATTATGTCTTTGATTATTTGTGTGTATGCTTGCATGTTCTCCATGTCCGGCTAATTTATTTGTGTGTTTGCTTAGGAAGTATGAAACTTAATTATTGATTATTGATTGGTTGTTTTTTATCTTAGTTGATTAATGATCTAGTAATGCGATAGGTCATTCGTTGTGTACTTAATGCTTGATTCATCTTTATGAACCTTAGAATATAATTACCTGAGTAGTTGTAAGCTAAACCATCCAAAGAGTGCCTTAGAGTAAGAGTTTATTATCCCTAGTGGGTTTTGTAGACGAGACCCTTTGGTAAGTTCAAAGAGTTAGGGAGAAACGCATACCCTACAACTTTAGACACACAACGCAACTAAGAATAAGGACGTGACAACTCAACCCTCAATAGGAGATAATTAAGGAGTAATACAACCTAAGTAAACGCATATTTAAACTATCATACGAGCACACATTAATTAGACATAGACTCCCACAACCTTAGTTTAGATAATTAGATAATAGTAGAGTAATCGGTAGAAATACCAACCCCCCAAATCCAATACCCGAGATTCGTATCTTTCCATTTCATAAAATATAAAAAATATAAAAAATACAAAAATAATCTTCCTCAACCTTAACCTTAGCGTAGTAACTCCTTACTAGCATTCCTATTCCCCTAGAGAACGATATCAATACCCGTGGCTTACCCTAATTACTACACTACAACGATTAGGTTCACTGCCTAGGGTGTTATAAAACTTGCTCGAAGAAAAGGAAGTTTCCTTGACCCCGAACGACGCGTGTAGCGTTATCAGGATGAAGCCCTAGCGGTTACCATAAATTAGGGGATGCCCCCATGATCTCCTAAACGTGTTCTAACGCTCTCCAAGCTATTTTCATCACCTATAAATAGGTTGGACAAGTCATTTCAATGGTATGTTCACAAAACACAGTATTTCACATACATCATATTATCCATAACTCATATCACATACTTATTCACACGCCGGAGGTGGTTCGCAGGGCCCAACCCCTGCGCAATCACTTAACGAAGTGTCTATTATTTCTTATTGCAGATTGACTACAAGTTTGGCGAAAGCATATCACCCCTCATACCCTTCGATCATCATCGAAGGCCTAATCGTACGATTTATTGTACAATCAGTGGCGCCATCCGTGGGACCCGCTGCTATTGGTCTCGTTATTCCAAACTTACACCCAATCAATCACTCTCACTAGTTTTACAGCATGACTCAAGGAAGAGAAGATACACCCCCTCTGGGTTTCTCGACCTTGACACCAATCCCAGTCAGTGATCCTAGCAACCTTCCCAATATAACCGCATCCACTTTTACCACACGATCTCACCCTGAAATAACTCCCAACAATGATGCTTCAACCTCGGCTAACCCTGAACCGGTAATCAGTCTAACGTTTGTCGAAGCTAACATCGAAGCATTAGAATCTTTACTAAGAGCTCGAAGGAGGCAAGACCGGAATGTGGAAATGCGTAGGGAGTTAGAATACTCAAGCGATGAGTATGACGAAGAGTTAGAAATGGAGACTAGGTCCTTGGCTCCTGGGGCTACTCGCTCAGTGTTAAGGGTAGGGTCTCCAAGTAGCCGAAGGCCTAGTGGAAGGTCGGTTGGTTTCGAAGATGCTCCGGAACGGGCTCCGACAAGAAGGGAAGGAACGATGGAAGGCTCCAATGAAAGAAGTCATCGAAGGGATACTATGGAAGTTAATTTGCCACCACTGTTGGCGGCTCATCTGGGAAGAAATGAGGCAGGGGTTCCACTACAGCCTTTTCACGCATCTGGCGTAGAAGGCAATCCATCTCAATTAAATAGGGGAGGAAATCTTCCTCCTCATGGTATGTACCCTCCTTTTCAGGCTCAATCTTACCCTCAAGGGGTTTATCCCCCACCTAACGGGCAGGCTAACAACCCCAATTTTACTCAACCATACGGAAGCATGCCCTATGGGCAAGCTACGATATATCCTTCATATCCTGTTGGAAGTCACCCACCTTATATACCTACTGCTTACCCCCAATATATTAACCAAAATACTGTTGGAATACCTCCAAATCATAACCCATACAATGCTGCCCCTACATACATGTCACCTTAGCCCATGGGCTCCACAACACCCTTCGTAAGGTGGATAGAAGACTACCCTTTGCCTGATGGGTTGAAAATGCCCGCACATATTGGTACTTATGATGGAAAAGGGGATCCGGATAACTTTTTACACTTGTTCGAAGGGGCTATTAAAATGCAGAAGTGGGTAATGCTTGTTGCTTGTCACATATTTACATACATCCTACGAGACTCTGCTCGTATATGGTGGAACGGGCAAAAACCAGGTAGCATTGTGAATTTGGATGATCTTAAAGCCAAGTTCAGGTCACACTTCAGCCAACAGAAAAAGTTCACAAGAACGCACCTAAGTGCACAACATCAAGCAGAAGGAGAAGGAGAGCATCAGGGCTTTCATTACTAGATACACTGATGACACCTTGCAGATAATGGGTTTGCACGAAGACCAGCGCATCTCAGGTTTCGTACATGGCCTACGGAACAGAAGCTTGGTTGAATTCCTTTCCACTGATCTTCCTGCAACCTATAAAGGATTAGTGGAAAAGGCTTAAACCTGGATCGAAGCAAAAGAAGTGTCCACCAACGGGGCTCCGGTCAAAAACAAGGAAAATCACAACAAGGCCCCGAAGCATCCTTCGTGGGAAGGGTCAAGGAACAAACACAAGAGCAGGGACAGGTTTACTCCATACCACAAAAACATCAACCATGGCCTCCTGGCTAATCTGTCCAAATCCCCAAGGGAGATACTCGCTACCGAAAAGGCTGCGAAGGCCTTTGATCCTCCTCCTCGCTTGGCAAACAAAGGGAGGCCTAGAGACACTTCCAAGTTTTGCTATTTCCATGACGATTACGGTCACGACACCAATCACTGCCGAGAACTCAAAAAGCAGATAGAAGAGGCCGTGAAGCCTGGCCAATTAGGACATTTGGTGAAGGGTATAAAGAGAGGCAAAGAAAAAGCCTCTGACACACAGTTGGGGAAAGATACCACACCTGTCGAAGCACCCATCCTCATGGTTTATAAAGAAGACTCTGGTTCAAAGAGGAAGGAAGCAGAGGAAGCCTTGTGCGGAGTAGGAGATGTCACCTTCCCTTCAATCACAGGGAAAGTTCTTTCAAATGACCCCGTGGTCATCAAAGTCTTGATCTCCAACAGAGAAGTAAACAGAGCCTACCTTGACTGCGGTAGCTCCTGCGAAGTTATCTACGAACGATGTTTCCTAAAGCTCAAACCTTCAATAAGGTCGAAGAGAGTAGATTCAAAGGTACCCTTAGTAGGGTTCTCAGGGGAACACTCATGGCCCTTGGGAGAAGTCCCTCTAGAGGTTACGATTGGAGAAGGGAGGCTAAAAAGAACAGAAACTCTGGTTTTCACGATCGTAAGGTCGGAATCTCCCTACAACCTATTGATAGGGAGAACAGCAATGCAGAAGATGGGCATCGTTGTCTCAACCATACATGCCGCGATCAAATTCCAAACACCTTTCGGCATTGGAATGGTTTTCTCCAGCTATAAGGTGAAGGAGTCTACGACAGAAAGCAAGAGGGTCAAACAGGTTTTGGAGGAACTTTCGAAAGATGTTCTCAGTTGCGCTAACGCTGAAGAACGCATCGTGGTAAATGATCTCTACCCCGATCAGACAGTAGTAATCGGAAAGTAACTTCCAACCTCCTTTAAAGCAGAATTGGAAAAGGTACTTCGTGCTAATGCAGATGTCTTCACATGGACCTATTCTGACATGACGGGGGTCCCCAGAACTCTCACCATAGACGGAAATCCCTTCGGCACTGAACACAAGCTCAATGAGTTCAAACATATTGAACCCATTAAACAAAAGCGTCGAAGTCTAGCTCCTGAAAGAAATGACGCTGCATGCAAAGAAGTAGACGAGCTCGTGGCAGCAGGCATACTCAGAGAGGTGAAGTATCAAACTTGGGTGGCCAATCCGGTGATGGTCAAAAAGCATGACGGAGGATGGAGAATGTGCGTAGATTTTACTGACATTAACAAATCCTGTCTGAAGGACTGCTACCCTCTTCCAGAGATTGATTGGAAGGTGGAATCCCTGTCAGGGTTTCGACTAAAGTGTTTCCTAGACGCTTATAAAGGTTACCATCAAATACAATTGGCCGAAGAAGACGAAGAGAAGACATCCTTTTTTACAGGAAAAGGCGTTTATTGTTACAAAAATATGCCTTTTGGTTTGAAAAATGCAGGTGCCACCTACCAACGATTGGTGGACAAAGCCTTCCACAAGCAAATAGGCAGGAATCTAGAGGCCTACGTAGATGATATGGTCATTAAGATTAGATCGGAGGAAGATATGCTCTCCAACATCAAGGAAACCTTCGATCAGCTTCGCGCCATCAATATGAAGTTAAATCCCAAGAAGTGTTCCTTTGGCGTGGAAGAAGGACAATTCTTAGGGCATCTGATCACCAAGCAGGGTATTAAGGCCAATCCTTCGAAAGTCAAAGCTATCACAGATTTGCAGCCTCCTAAGTCCCTAAAGGAAGTGCAAAGTCTTAACGGAAAGCTAGCAGCCCTCAGCAGGTTCTTGTCGAAGGGTGCAGACAGATCTTTGCCGTTCTTCAAAACACTCAAAGGATGCACGGACAAAAAGACGTTCCAATGGAGCATAGATGCAGAAGCAGCCTTTCAAAAGCTCAAGGAATTCATGGCTATTCTACCTACACTTACGGCCCCAATCAAAGGCGAAGTATTGTTCATGTATATTGCAGCCTCTTTTGAAAGCATCAGTGCCGTGTTACTGGCAGAAAGGGAAAAGAAGCAAATCCCCATATACTTCGTTAGTAGGGTACTACAGGGAGCGGAGCTAAATTACCCAGCATTGGAGAAGCTAATTTTGGCTTTAGTTCATGCTGCGAGACGCCTTCGAAGGTACTTTCAAGCTCACCCCATAACCGTACTTACCGACAAGCCAATTAAGCAGATACTTTCAAAGCCAGAGAAATCTAGAAGGATAGCTAAATGGGCTATCGAGCTAGGAGAACATGATATTGAATACAAAGGCAGGAGCTCGGTCAAAGGGCAAATATTGGCAGACTTTTTAGCAGAAACACCCTCCGAAACGAAACATGACAAAAAGGTTGTTGAAAAGGAGCCCGCTAAGGCAATCGAAGGGTGGAAACTTTATACTGATGGAGCCTCCAGCTCCGATGGTTCTGGTGCAGGTCTCATGCTCGTTGGTCCCAAAGGGAAGGAATACACTTACGCACTTCGTTTCGAATTCGATGCTACGAACAATGAAGCGGAGTACGAAGCCTTGTTAGCAGGTCTCCGATTGGCCAAAGATATGGAAGTAGAAGACTTGGCTATTTTTGTTGACTCACAACTAGTAACCAACCAGATAAAAGGCTCCTACGAGGCGAGACAACCTGTGATCAAGCAATATCTGGATAAGGCCAAAGAAATGCTCGAAGGGTTCACATCTTACAACATAGAGCATGTTCGAAGAAACCAAAACAAGAAGGCGGATGCACTTAGCAAACTGGCATCAATGGCATTTGCTCATTTAACAAAGGAAGTTTTGGTTGAAGTATTGGCAGATAGGTCCATCGTTTGAAAGGAGGTGTCTGACGTAATACTGAAGGAAGACTCGAATTGGATGACTCCAATTAGAGAATATCTAATAAGCGGCATACTGCCGGAGGATCCGAAGTTGGCTCGAAAGGTGCGCATCAAAGCACCACAGTACAGGATCATGGGAAATTACTTATACAGAAGATCTTTTCTATCCCCTTGGCTCCGTTGTGTAGGGCCAAGGCAAGCTGCCAACATCATCCAAGAAGTGCATGAAGGATCTTGCGGACTTCACGCAGGACCCCGCTCCGTTGTCTCCAAAGTCATGAGGGTCGGATATTACTGGCCTTCGATGCACAGAGACGCTGTCGACATCATTCAGAAGTGTGAAGCATGTCAAGTTCACTCAAAAGTCCCAAGGCTACCAAAGCAAGATACGACTTCCGTAACATCCGCATGGCCCTTCAGCCAATGGGGGATAGATATCGTAGGCCCTCTGCCAGTTGCTCCTGGAGGAGTAAAGTTCTTGGTCGTAGCCATCGATTACTTTACTAAATGGGTGGAAGCAAAGCCTTTGGCATCCATCACAGGAAGACACATGGAAAAATTTGTGTGGGAACACATTATCTGTCGGTTCGGAGTACCTCACATCATCATTTCAGATAATGGGAAGCAGTTTGCCGAAGGGGTATTCCCAGTATTTTGCAGGGGTCTGAATATCAGACAATCCTTCACTTCCGTTTACCATCCTCAAGGTAACGGTCAAGTAGAAGTTACCAACAAAGACATCATACAAGGAATAGAACGAAGGCTGGGATACAGTCATCACTGTTGGGTAGATGAACTACCTCAAGTACTCTGGGCACATAGAACGCATACAAAGTCAAGTCATGGAGAAACGCCTTTCAGCTTGACATATCGCACGGAAGCTGTCATCCCTTCAGAAGTAAGTGTCGAAACAGAAAGCGTCATGAACTTCGAAGCAGCAGATAACGAAGAAAGACTCCGTAGTAACTTGGACCTACTTGAAGAACGAAGGGAAATAGCATCCATTAGAGAGGCTATCCACAAGCAAAAGATTGAAAGGTACTATAACAAGCGAGTTAGGCCTTCGACTTTCAAACCAGGGGAATATGTCCTCCGACTCAATAGCGCAAGTAAAGCTGAGTACCAGGGTAAAGTGGGACCTACATGGGAAGGACCCTACGTTATTAAGGAAGCGTATGGCAACGGAGCCTACAAGCTGGAAACCTTGGCAGGAGACGTTATTGATAGAACCTGGAATGGCACTACTCTTCGTAAGTTCTACGTATGAAACTTACAATGTCTAAGGACACATTTTATTTGCTTTCAATCAATGTATTTGCATTCTTCTCACTTGGGGAAAGAAGCATTAATGGTAGGCGTCTAGTATTCATTTCTTAAAATGATGTAATTCTCCCTACCCACTTAATGATAATAACACATTTCTCTCAAATCTCTTGTTTCGTTCAATACAACAAAGATTTGCCCACCAAGTCGCTTTATAAGTTTGAATGTCGAAGGGATGTACAAAGACTAAACAACATGTCTTGCTCATATGCATAACATCCATCTCAACTTCACATTAACTTTCCTATATGGCCTTAAGGTATTTCAAACCTTTCGCTGCCCAAAGGATCAAGACGGAGTGGGTCGCGATCCTCTGTCAGCAGTCAAATTATATGATTGCTAATATTCTTGGTGAAGTAACTACACACAATGAGGCTATGCATCTACCATACACCTTAGGTTGTAAAAAATATTTTTACGCAAGTAAAAGTAAAAAGAGAAGAATCACACATGGCAAAATTCGAGCCCTAGTGGCTTCGTTGTAGATTTATGACTAGTTTTACTAGTCTAAAACAGGCCGTAGCCTTAAACATCCAACATTATAAACTATTGTCTTAGGCCGTAGCCTACTACCAACATGCAATAAGTAAATTGTTTCATCAGGCACGAAGCCTGGAACGGAGCACAGACAATTGTTTTAAACAGGGTACATACCACCCTGGGGATCAAATTACAACCACATGATTGCCTTCTTTAAACTTTGGAGTGAGTGGGATCAGCTGAGCCTGGAGATGGAACCTGGGGTGATGGAGTCCTCTTGGAGGGAGAAGGAGGCTGGACTGTCCTTGGCTTCTTGGCTAGCAGATCCGCAATCGAGGCTGCTGGGTCCTTCGTCACATCTGCAAGGAAAGGGAACTCTAAAGCAGTTAAGTGATTACCTGCATCATCATATTCTTTTTCATGAGTTGCCCTGTAATACGGAATTTTCTCCAGCACCACTGGTTCCCCAGTCTTCGCCACCTCCTCCAAAGTGGTGCACTTGCCATGAAAAATGGCAGCATTCACCACATTCCCAATGGCAATCCCCACATCATCGCTATGGTAAAGTTCCATAGCAATGTAGGGGATCACTTTGGTTACCAGGTCCACCCTGTCCTTCTTCAGCATCTTCAGACGAAGGTTCAGGCCATCTACCTTTTCTCGGAGCTTGATCTCTTGGTCCAGCAACTTTGACCTCTCTTGTTCGAGACCTCCACACTTGGATGAAAGAACAGATATCTGCTCCTTATAGCCAACAACCATAGAGCCTTCGACAGTTAACCTGCTGCACTCAACCTCGCTCGTTGCCAATTGACCTTTGAGCTTTTCATTCTCAGCTCTAAGATCTTGAACCAAGGGATTCTTATCAAAATCCTCCAATGCTTCCTCACACTTCTTCTCCAGGTCTGCATACTTTTGATCTCTAGCCTTCTCCCCCCTCAGCATAGTATCCATTTCTTCTCGAACTTTGGTGACAGCGCGGAGCAATTCCCTTGTCCTAGCATTGAGTTGGTTGTCAAGCATGCCCTGGCGAACATAGCTTTTATCATGAAGATCACAGAGCCTCTCTATGGACATGTTATTCATCACCTCCTTCCACTTGGATGGGATCACATGGTTCATAAGTTGGTGACAAGCTAGGGGAGAAGGAAGCTCCTTCGTATCAGGAAGTCCTACAACAAAAGTAAGTTTCATTAATATATGATCCTTGGTATTTAATTTTATTTCACAGGTAAGAAGTTTACCATGGAAGTCATCACCGCTGGGCACTTCGATGGCTGGAAATACCACAGCCTTACCCTGGGCACTCTTCTGCCGGGTAGTTCGAGAGGGAGGAGTAGGTAGAATAAGCTTTCTTTTTGAATCACATTTCATAGCCTTAGCACTAGCACCTTTCCTGCTTCGAACCCTCGCACCTATGCCGGAGGGTCCTACGATGGCCAGCGGTCCTTCAGAGACTGGTTCGTCTGAGTTAGCAATGTTCTCCACCAGTTGATCTTCTACATCTATGGGTTCCTTTGACGGAGGAGCAGAAGATACAGGCTTGACAGGATGGGCTTCCACCTCGTCTTTGTTTATGGACACCGATGGGGAGCCCACGCCATAGCTTGTTTCTTAGGGATTCTTTGGAAGAAAGCTTACCTCTTTGGCACCTCCAGCCACAACAAAGTTCCTGAACAACATCTCTGCACAAAGAAGCAGATAAGATAAATATCAGCAAGATAAGTTTTTGTTTCTTATGTTAATTTAAAAAATACATACTTTCTCCATCACAAATTATCTCAGGTACCAACGGAGACCCTTCCCATCTCTCAGCAATGCCAGCCATGAACAGGATTGGCTCAGGGAAGGTCTGGCAGTCAGCTGGATGACGAGCCAAACGCTGATACAATGGGTTTCTTCTCACAGTATAAGGCAATGGATCGGTGAACCTTTTCTCATCATATTGAAAGTCTGAGTTTAACAATGCAGAGTATCCAGGAGGGATAATGGTAGTCTGAATATAAAAGAACTTGCCTTTCCAGTTTCTTATGTTCGTAAAAGGTCTATCTATCAATATGGGCACATCCCTTTCACCCCTCTTGGCCAAGGTCAACCAATCTCCTCCCGGGTATAGATTGAAAAAACCCCTAAGCACAGTCAAGGATGGTTCAAACCCATAAGCTTTGCACATAACAATGTATGTTGTCATCTTGGCTAGGCCAAAAGGGTTGAACCTAGAAATGTGTACCTCATAATATCAGAGGAATTCTAAAATTAAAGGATGCAGTGGTATCCTAAGATTGGAAGTGGTGAAAGCATGGATATACAAGCCTACATAATTTTCAAGGGCATCAAATATCCCTTGATTTTTACTCGGTAGCATTATTTTGTGTTCTTTTGGAATGGGATAATCAGTGAGGAACACTGTAAATATTTGAAATATAGAAGAAGAAGGAGCACTTTACCTTGTTTGGTCGAAGGCTTGATCGAAAGGAATTTTAGTAGGTGAAAAACTTTGGGCGAGAGTTACTTTGTTAGGGTTTTACTATTTTTTGCATTTTATATACCCTACAAATGTTGCATCTCAGCCCTACACGTGTCCGTGCTATCCCTTTTCTACCGGATTTCAAACCCCTTTTAAATTTTGAAAGGATGTTTACTAGTACCGAGGAAACAGGGTTAGTTAGGATTAATTATGCATTTATTGCGGTCACTATTAACAAAACTTTTCATCTTCGTTCATTTTTGTGACGAAGGGGAGGTTTCGTTTTTATTTCTGAGTCGTAAGCAATATTGCTCGTCCGTACATATCACTTTCGACTGGGGGGCTTGATGACGTACCCTCCGACCAGGTCGAAGGACCCCCCTTCGGCCTCAGTCGAAATTGCATTACGAAGACCCAAGTCTTTCTTTATAAGGCATTGGTGGCGTAAAACCATTCATCATTGACATGGTTACCAGTTGGGAATCCGCCAGCCGAAGGCCTATGCCCTTCGGTGTCTTCTCTTGAAGATGCCAAGACAAACAAGAACCTTGACTTGGTCTTCCCCCACATTCCCACTATGTCCTTAGCTTCCCCGCCAAGTCCGAGATAGTGGGGATGAAGCCCTAGCGGTTACCATAAGTCAGGGGACACCCCCCATGATCTCCTAAACGTATGCTAACGCTCTCCAAGCTATTTTCATCACCTATAAATAGGTTGGACAAGTCATTTCAATGGTATGTTCACAAAACACAGTATTTCACATACATCATATTATCCATAACTCATATCACATACTTATTCACACGCCGGAGGTGTTTCGCAGGGCCCAACCCCTGCGCAATCACTTAACGAAGTGTCTATTATTTCTTATTGCAGATTAACTACAAGTTTGGCGCAAGCATATCACCCCTCATACCCTTCAATCATCATCGAAGGCCTGGTTGTACGATTTATTGTACAATCAATTACTAAAGCATATTTCCGCAAGAACAAAGATAACTGCAGGAAATTTTCAAGAAGCATAACTTCAAAGAAAAATGATGTCCGCCATCAAAAAAGTTCCGGAAGAGACGCGGCCCCAGCGGCCACAAGACTCGGATAAAAAGGGTAAGAGCAATCAACAATAGAGAAAATGTATAATGTATTTGAATTTATCAATTTTTGTAATGTATTTTGAAATATGTCAAATCAATAAAAAAGTAAAGATTAGCTACCTTAATTATTTTATTTTTTCAATAAACTCATTTTGATTAAGTGCATAAGACGCGCAAGCACATGACTGGGCACGATCCCAAGAATGTTATTTCCGAATAACAAAAAGTTATCACGAATGACAAAAAGGTGAACAACATAAATCACCAATGTACATAAGAGGTATTGCAAGCCCAGTACTGGGAGAATAACCCAAAATTATTCAACAAAGCACTGCACAAATTAAAAATAATGTGCACAAAGACTATTACAAACGTGCATATCCGTATAACGTTAGAATAATAGCGCTGCACAAATTGAAAACAATGTGCATAGAGATTATTAAAAACACGCATATCCGTATGATGAAAAGATAGTAGCACGGCATAAGTTAAAAACAACGTACAGAAGCAAAAATAAAAACAAAGGTTGCACGCAACCATCATAAACATTACAAGACATAGAAGACTAAATATTGTTCAAGGAATTACAAACATCCAAAAAAACAAAGTAAACTAGTTTCGCTCCAAGACAGCTGCACTTTCTTCGGGTTCAGACAGAGCGGAAGGGACCTCACTCACTTCAGGGTGCGGATCATCTGCAACATTAATCAGAACACTAGTTCCTCCAACATCATAATCATCGGTGGAAATGGGCCTAGCAGGAACAACGAAAACACTAGCAGGAACAAGGGCCATTGGCAAAGAAGTAGTAGAAACCAAAGTTGACTCACTAATTGAAGGTCCTTCCGCACCCATAACATTACGGACATACAAAGGATCAACTAAAGAATTGTAAACATCGGAAACAATGGGTTGATGAGCGGCGATACGCTTCCTAACTTGGTCAACCCTTCTCTGAACTACTACAGAGAACGAGACAATGAACCAGTGCCAATAATGGCACTAGTCTCCCTATCATAAACAGGAACCACAAGTTATTCAAGGTTAGGCTGTAACTTGGCAATCATAGGAGCATTCGCATGCGGCCCCTCAACCCAAAGAAGATCCATAATCTCCGCAATTCCAGCGTTCTTATTAGACTTAAGAGTGGAAAGCAAGGAAAACTCTACATTGGCAAGGGCCTGCACGCCAAAAAAGATAATAAGCTTCCGCACAAGGATTATATGCATCAAGATCCAGAATCTCTTTTTTCTCCCTACCATGAATAATGCCCGTCGCCAGACCAACTTGCATGCCTTTATCAATGGCACGACTGATAACTTCTGCCAGTGCTGTAGAATACTCCGGAGAATTCAAACACTTGAACACAGCAAGGCTCATGCCACTAGTCAACAACCAGTGCCGGCTGGATAACAAAGTAAGAAAGAGAGGATAAAACTCCTCATCAAGATGAAGAGCTAATGCAGATAGATCGGCAACCACCGAGTCAACTTTCTTCATAATCGCAGCCGATTTCACATCTTGAATTTTACAAAATTCTTCCTTCAAGGCATCAAAAGATGGAATTTGGCTACGAAGCTCAGAACATGAAGCCTCTAAAGTATGTATCTGAAAACATGAAAGGAAGAAGCAACAAAAAGTCAAAAGACAACGGAAAGATAAGCAAGCAAAAAAACTGGCCAAAAAACACTGATACATACCTGGCCTGAAAGATTAGCATTCTGAGACTTAAGTACAACAACTTCAGCCCTCAAGGTGGATGACTCACGATCTTTCTCATCAAAAGACGACCGAAGATCCGCTAGCTCAGCCCGGAGATAATCTCATTCCTGCTCAAGGGTAGAATTTTGATTCTTCAAAGAAATAACTTCCGCAACAGGAGCTTCGAAAACCCCGATAGTAGGAGCCAACTCCTGAGAAGATACAGCCTTAGCAGCTTTAGCCTTAAGGGTCGCAATCTCCTTTTCCCTCTCCTCTAACAAAGATGATAGGCGCCTCCTCTCTATCATATTATACTCCAACCGCATGCGGACTGCAGAGCTAAAACATACTTGTCGCGCCGTAGCAACATTGACTCAGCAAGAATACGATCATACCCCATCTCACGTATAGAAGAAAAGTAACAAGGAGGAGCAAGCTCATCCACCATACCACGACATTCGTCAGAATCATCAAGAAGTGAATTCTTGGTGACACCCCACTTTGTAACATAAACACCCGACGAAGAACTGGAATCTGCATCATCAACAGCACGGATATCCCCAATCGAGATATCGCAATCAGAAAAGTTGTCAAGGATGGGGCGAGCACCGCCAGCAGAACGAGAACTGTCAGGAAGGGAAGAAGGGACATCCATTTTGTCCTTCTCCTTCTCAACGGTAGAAAGGACAATAGTAACGATAGCATCAGTCATGACTGGCACAGGAGACCTGCAAAAAAAAGAAACAAATAGAAAGTTAGCAAAAGCGAGAAGAACAAAGGCATCACATAAGAACAAAAATCAAATAACAAACCTGAGAAGGGAACCATCAAGACGAAGCGAACCAGAATCAGATTCAGTAGGTGTTCCAGCTTCATGAACAGGAGTAATTGATAATGAAGGAGAAGAAGAAGAATGAGTAGGTAAAGCATTCAAACAAAATTCAGGACATTGAGTACTTTGAGCAAACAACTTCTGAATAGATTCCGAAGACTTACCACCAGTAGAAGCTCTACCGGAATCCATATGGTCGCTCATTAACTTCTTAGGAGGATAAGTGGGATCGGTGCAAACCTTCCTTCTCTTTTTTCGAGAACCTGAAGCCACATCACAAGTAGACACTGAAAAAGTCCCAAAAGCAGCCTCACAAATTAAAAGACTAGCTTCGGTAGCAGAATGAACAGGTTCCGCAACATTCACATCCACAGAATCATCACCTAAATGAGAAGCCCCGGCTACGGAACCAGCACACACATTTTCATCAACCCCTAATTCATCACCAGAAGATGGAGGGGCAAGAGAAACAATCCGGTCCTTGGTAAGTACCAGCAGTTGAGGCTCATTTTCATCTCGCGATCGAGTACCAATCTTTAACTTCATGGGATCCTTCACTTGACCTAATGATAACAAATCCATCACTGCAAAAAGTAAAAGAAAAGAACCACGATTTAGACCACACAAAAACAAAATAACAAGTGAAGAGACACAAACATGACGTACCCACCCCTTTCATTTTCATCATAAAACTCAGGATAAAAATTTGAATTCAAAGTATAATTGCGGCTTAACCTAACCAAGCAAAGAAAGGGTTCCGGAAATTTGTGAAATGGAGTAGCATGAGCAAGAAGGGAAGCAAAGTGCCCAACATCAAATTCATTATCCCCAGGAGTAGCGTCCTTAGGAATGCTCTTTCCATCATGCCAGGGATAAATAACAGGACAAGCAAAGGAATCGACCCAAAAGAAATGATCATTCTAACTTTTAAGAGAATCAATAGGTTTAGTATAGCAAACGCCAAGACTATCAACTCGTTTACTAAAGGACAGCCAGCCATTGTTTTTAGACTAAACATAAAAACACCTAAATAACCCAACTGAGGGTTCAACACCAAGGGCAAAACAAAGAATCTCAAACTGAGAAACTTTAGCAGCCCCAATAACAGAAAGCTTCGATATGTGGATGCGATAGTAATTAAGGATGGATACAAGGAATACAGACAAGGGAAGACGGAAATTAGCGTATTCAAAAAAGCGGGTATATACACCAATTTTTCCATCCGGCGCCTCTTGAATGGTATGGCCAGGCCCAGGCAACCCCGGGTGAACAAATTGCGGAATCGAATATTTAACACAAAAATGATCAAGCGCCCCTTGTGAAAGCTTAGACTTAGCGCATGCAAAAGTACCCATAACGGAAGAAAAAAGGAATTAGACCCAAACCTGAAAAAGGAACCTGGAAGACAGGAGCAATCTAAGGAAGATAGATCGAAAGAAGGAGGAAGTAACGCTTGCAAATTGATGATGTACCCTCCGAGCAGGTCGAAGGACACCCCTTTGAACTGTGTCGAAGCCCTTCAGTACGAAGGCCCAAGTCAGTTCTCCCAAGTGTTCATTGGCGTCAAACCATTCGTACACACGAAGGTTACCTGCGGGGAATTCGCCACTCAAAGCCCTAAGCCCTTCGGGGTGTAGCTGTCAAGGGAACAAAGGACAGAGGACCATCCTGACCTGGCCAAACCCACGATCTCCCTCTCATCCTTGGCTTTCTCGCCAAGATTGAGAATGTGGGTCACTAAGCCCTAGCAGTTACCAAAAGCATGGGACGCCCCCATGTTCTTCGATATTTGCACAGAGGTGCCCTCAAGCCTATTTTCTCTACTATAAATAGGTGGGACGGGCAGAAGTTTATGGTATGCTCACTAAACACTATACTCTTTACTTATATTCACTTATACAACCATAACTTATACTTACTCTCACGCCGGAGGTGGTTCGCATGGTCCAACACATGCGCAATCACTTAAGGTAGTGTTTAGTATTTCTTATTCTCAGGTGAAAGACAAGATTGGCTGGAATACACACACCCCTCTTACCTTCAATCACCATCGAAGCCTAGTAGTGCAACTTATTGTACAATCAGTGGCACCATCCGTGGGATCCGCTACTATAAGTCCCGTAATCACCAAGTCCTAACCTCTTAACTGATCACGCTACTTTTCCGGCATGGAACCAAGACGAGAAGATACACCTCCACCAGGTTTTTCTACCCTGGTACCCATCACCACCACTAACACCGATAATCTCGCCCCCATAACCGCCTCCACTTTCACTACACGATCTCGCCTAGAAACAACTCCCTTACATCACGCCTCAACTTCAGCTAATCCCAATCCAGAAATTAGCCCTGCCTTCGTTGAGGCAAACTTCGAAGCACTAGAGTCCTTGATGAGGGCTCACAAAAGGCAAGTTTGTAACACCGAAATGCGAAGGGAATTGGAATATTCCAGCGAGGAATATGATAAGGAGATCGAGGTAGAAGAAAGGCCTCGACCAATAAGTAAGGGGCGCTCCGCTACACGAATTGGTTCTCCATCTGTAAGGAGGCCCAATGGAAGAACTGTGGGTTTCGAAGAAGGTCTCTGCGGAGAGCTTGGTAGAAAGGAGAGAATACCGGGAGAAAGGAGGAGTAAGAACTCCAACAGAGGGAGTAATCCAGTAGGAAACGGAGGGGTGAACCTACCACCTCTTTTGGCAGCTCATCTAGGGAGAGATGGGACGGGGGCTCCGGTGCCTCCTTCATACGTTTTGAGTGTAGGAGGACCTCCTTCGTACGCTGGGATGAACCAACTGCCACCTTAAGACATAAATTCCTACCTACCTACTCAACCCTATAATGCCTACCCTCCGAATGGATCTCTCCACAACTAGAGTTACCAACACATGCCCTATGGGCACCTTCCTATGCACCTTACGCACCCAATGGGGGGAAATCCCTCATACCAAGCTCCCTCACATTATACTACATATTCGAAACCACTTATCCATGAAAATCACAACCCATACAACTCTGCCCCTGCTTACATTCCTCTGTACAACTGTTTCTACACGGAAGCTCCTGGGGCCTACACGCCTTTTGTGAAATGGATCGAAGACTACCCTCTGCTTGATGGGTTGAAGATGCCTTCTCACATAGGCACTTATGACGGGAAAGGCGATCCGGATAATTTCTTACATTTGTTCGAAGGCGCCCTCAAGATGCAGAAGTGGGCCATGCTTGTGGCATGCCATATGTTCACCTACACCCTCCGAGATTCTGCACGAATATGGTGGAATGGGCAAAAAGTGGGAAGCATTGTGAGTTTGGATGATCTTAAGGCTAAGTTTCGGTCGCACTTCAGCCAGCAGAAGAAGTTCACTAAGACTCATTTGGCTGTGCATACCATCAAACAGAGGGAAAACGAAAGTACAAGGGCCTTCGTCACCCGGTACACCGACGAAACCTTGCAAATCCTGGGGTTGCACGAGAAGCAAAGAATCTCTGGCTTCGTGCATGATTTACGAACACGAAGTCTAGTGGAATTTCTATCCACCGATCTTCCGACCACCTATAAGGCCCTCATGGAAAAGACGTATACATGGATTGAATCCAAGGAAGTAGCAGCCAACGGGGATCCGGTTGAGCAAAGAGAAGCCTCCGATAAGTTCTCTAGAGGGTACTCCTGGGAAGGATCCAAAAACAGGAAGAAGAACAGGGACCGCTTCACTCCCTACAACAAAGGCTCAAATCACGGGCTCCAGCAAACTTGGTCAAGTCTCCTAGATAAATCCTCGCTACTAAGAAAGCTGCCAAGTCCTTCGACCCACCCCCTCGCATGTCAGCACGAAGCAAGATCAGGGACATGTCAAAGTACTCCCACTTTCATGAGGATCATGGGCACGACAAAAATAATTGTAGGGATTTGAAGATTCAAATTCAAGAGGCAGTACGTTCTAGGCAGATGGCACATCTGGTAAAAAGGATAAAGAAAGGAAAGGATAAGGTCTCTGACACTCAGTTGGGCTAATGGAAAGGAAGCAAGAAGGAAACTACCCTTGTAGAAGCTCCAATATTGATGGTACACGGGCTCTTGGCAGGAAGGATCCAACTTTGAAGCGAAAAGAGGCAGATGGAGAGCTAGGAGGTGTAGGGGAGATAACGTTCCCATCCATCCTAGGTCGGACACCTTCTACTGATCCTCCTGTCATCAAAGTGTGGGTCTCCAACAGAGAAGTGAACCGAGCATACATGGACTGTGGAAGCTCCTGCGAAATCATCTACGAGCACTACTTCTTAAAGCTCAAGCCATCAATACGCTCACAGAGGGTAGACTCAAAGATACCTTTGGTGGGATTCTCCGGCGAACACTCTTGGCCTCTCAGAGAGATACCCTTGGAGATCATAATTGGAGAGGGGGCCTTATCCAGAACGGAGACTCTCACCTTCATCATAGTCAGGTCAGATTCCCCTTACAATTTGCTAATAGGAAGGACTGCTATGCAAAAAATGGGTATTGTGGTCTCCACCATACACGCAACCATCAAGTTCCAAACACCTTTCGGGGTAGGGACTGTTCATTCAAATTACAGAGCAGGCAGTGAGGCAGATGTTGTCAAGAAAGTTAAAAAAAGGGCCGAAGGAACCTCCGATGGCCATTCTAAGTTGTGCATACATAGAAGAACGAGTAGTAGTAAACCCAAGCTACCCCGAGCAAACAATCGTGATTGGAAAGCAGCTTCCAACAAACTTAAAGGCAAAACTCATAGAGCTATTACAAACAAACCTTGACATTTTTGCATGGACATATTCTGACATGACAATGGTCCCGAGAACGCTGGTGATTGATGGAAAGCCCTTCGGCACGGAACACAAGCTCAACGAATACAAGCACATTGAGCCTATCAAATAGAAAATGAGAAGCCTAGCGCCTGAAAGGAATGCCGCTGTCTATAGGGAGGTGGATGAGCTAAACGCAGGCAGGGATCCTGAGGGAAGTCAAATACGAAACATGGGTGGCAAACCCCGTGATGGGAAAGAAGAGCGAAGGAGGGTGGCGCATGTGTTTTGATTTTACTGATATCAACAAAGCGTGCCCAAAGGACTGCTACCCCTTGACAGAGATCAATTGGAAGGTAAAGTCATTAGCAGGGTTCCGACTGAAGTGTTTTTTAGATGCCACAAAGGGCGTTTATTGTTACAGCCTTCTACACAAGGGCCAAGGAGGATGAAGAGAAGACAGCCTTCTACACAAATAAGGGCGTTTATTGTTACAGAAAAATGCCCTTCGGATTAAAAAATGCAGGGGCAACGTACCAAAGGCTCGTAGACAAGGCCTTTAGTAAGCAAATAGGCAGAAACCTCGAAGCCTGTGTGGATGACATGGTCATCAAGAGCAAAACATAGGAGGACCTACTTCTCGACGTCCAAGAGACCTTCGACCAACTCCGGGCAATCAACATGAAGCTAAACCCAAAGAAATGCTCTTTTGGTGTTGAAGAAGGGCAATTCTTGGGGCATCTATTTATAAAGCAAGGAATCAAAGCTAATCCTTCGAAGGTCAAGGCCATCACAGATCTTCAAGCTTCAAAATGTTTGAAGGACGTACAAAGCTTAAATGGAAAATTGGTTGCACTAAGCCGGTTCTTGTCGAAGGGGGCGGATAGGTCCCTACCATTTTTCAAAACGCTTAAGGGCTGCGTCGACAAAAAGACCTTCCAATGGAGCCAGGATGCGGAGGCTACCTTCCAAAAAATGAGGGAGTTTATGGAGATACTTCCGACACTTACGACCCCAATCAAAGGCGAAGTGTTGTTCATGTATATCGCAGCCTCAACGAAGAGCATCAGCAATGTCCTACTTGCAGAAAGAGACAAAAGGCAAATCCAAATCTATTTTGTAAGCAGGATCTTGCAAGGAGCATAAATCAACTATCCCGCATTGGAGACGCTTATATTAGCCTTGATTTACGCTGCGAGGAGGCTCCGACGTTACTTCCAGGCCCATCTGATAACAGTGTTAACTGACAAGCCACTCAAGCAAATCTTATCGAAACCGGAAAAATTTGGAAGGGTGGCAAAATGGGCCATCGAGCTTGGAGAACACGAGATAGAGTTCAAAGGGCGAAACTCTGTCAAAGGGCAGATTCTTGCGGATTTTTTGGCAGAAACACCCTCCGAACCAAGCAAAGGTAAAGAGGAGCCCAAGGCTAGACTCATCGAAATATAGGATGATTGGAAGCTTTACACTGACAAAGCATCAAGCTCCGACGGCTCTGGGGCCGGGTTGATGTTGGTCAGCCCCGAAGGAAAGGAGCACACCTATGCACTTTGGTTTGAATTCGAAGCCACCGATAACGAAGCAGAATACGAAGCCTTGTTGGCAGGCCTCTGGCTGGCAAGGGATATGGAAGTCAAGGTTCTCACTATCTACGTAGACTCACAATTGGTGGCAAACCAAGTAAAGGTTCCTACGAAGCCAGACAACCCGTCATCAAATAATACTTGGGTAAAATGAAGGAAATGTTAGATGGCTTCGACTCCTACACCATCCAGCATGTTCGCAGGAATCAAAACAGGAAAGGGGACGCATTGAGCAAGCTAGCCTCCATGGCCTTCGCTCATCTCACAAAGGAGGTGCTAGTAGAAGTTTTGCCTAAAAGGTCAATTATAAGGAAGGAAGTTACGGATGTTGTCCATGATAAAGGAGACACTTGGATGACTCCCATTAGGGAATACTTGATAAGTGGCATTCTCCCTGAAGACCCAAAGCTGGCAAGGAAGGTACGGGTAAAATCTCCACAATACCGACTGATAGGAGAAAACTTGTACAGAAGATCCTTCCTATCCCCATGACTCAGATGTGTTGGGCCTAAGCATGCTTCGAGCATCATTACAGAGGTTCACGAAGGGTCCTGCAGCCTCCACGCAGGGCCCCGTTCGGTTGTTTCGAAGGTAATGAAGTTAGGCTACTACTGGCCGTCAATGCATAGGGACACCGTTGAAATCATACAAAAATGCGAGGCTTGTCAAATACACTCCAAGGTTCCCAAGCTCCCAAAACAAGACATGACAAGTGTTACGTCCACATGGCCCTTCTCCGAATGGGGAATTGACATTGTAGGGCCCTTACCTGAAGCTCCTGGTAGAGTCAAGTTCTTGGTAGTAGCCATTGATTACTTCACAAAGTGGGTCGAAGCTAAGCCTTTAGCTTCCATCATGGGAAGACACATAGAGAAATTCGTATAGGAGCATATCATATGCAGATTCGGAATCCCCCACATCATCATATCCGACAACGGCAAGCAATTTCCCGGAGGAGTTTTTTATGATTTCTGCAAAGGGTTGAAGATAAAACAGTCCTTTACCTCCATCTACCATCCACAAGGCAACGGACAAGGGAAAGTAACCAACAGGGACATAATCAAGGGAATCGAAAGACGGCTGGGACGAAGCCATCATGGATGGATAGATGAGCTCCATCAAGTGTTATGGGCTCATAGGACTCAACCCAAATCAAGCCATGGCAAAACCCCCTTCAGCCTCACATATGGAACACAAGTTGTAATCCCTTTAGAGCTAAGTATGCAAACAGAGCGTGTTGCCACATTCGAAGCCTCTAAGAATTACGAAGGGCTAAAAGAGAACCTTGATCTATTGGAAGAAAGAAGATAAATAGCCTCAATAAGAGAAGCTATGCACAAACACAAGATAGAGGGCTACTGTAACAAGAGGGTCAAGCCCTCAACTTTCAAGCCTGGAGAGTACGTGCTACGCCTTAATAGTGCAAGCAAGGCAGAGTACCAAGGGAAGCTATGTCCTACTTGGGAAGGACCATACGTCTACGAGATGGTGCATACAAGCTTGCCACTCTTCTTGGGGAGCCCATCCACAGGACATGGAATGGTACGAACCTCCGCAAGTTGTATGTTTAAAGAAGTATTTTTACTTTTCATTCTTGTATAGAAAGCTTCTCATGGGAAAGCAAGCATTATTGGTAGTTATCATAGTATTCATTTCAAAATGATGTAATTCTCCCTACCAATTCAATGATATAATACATTTCTCACAAATCTCTTGCTTCGTTTCTTAAACACAAAGATTTGTTCAGCCAAGTCGTTTATGAGTTTCAATGTCGAAAGGGAAGGCATAAGGTATGTCAAAACCTTATAAGATTACATAAGTCTTCCCACACATTCACATTAGCTCTCCTAATAGTTTATAGTATAAAAAAGCTATAAGACTTAAGGGATTAAAGATAGAGTGGGTCGCGACCCTCTGTCAGTGATTAAAATTGATCACAACACTCTTGGTGTTGTAATTTACACACAATGAGGTTATTACACCTTAGGTTGTAAAATTGAAGCGTCGAAAAAATGGCGTACAAGAAGTGCACAAGAAATATATTGAAAAGTACGTAGGGATACCCCCTACTTGCTTCCATTCAAAATAAGGCCTTAGCCCTATAACGCATCATTTGGCCGAAGCCCAGTCATCATTGTCTTTGACCGAAGCCAATACCAAACAAAATATTGAATTGTTTACAGAACAACATCATTAGGAATATTAAATTGTTTTAAAGGGTACATGCTACCCTTGGAACCAAATTACTGCCAGCAGGGCAGCCTTCATTCTTGTTTCTGAGGAGATGGAGTTGGGGGTGGAAGAGCTAAGGTAGGCTTTGTAGAGGTTGTCTTCTTGGTGGGCATTGGAGGCTTGATCTTGCGAGGCTTCATGGAGAGCAAATCTTCAAGGGGTGCCATTGGATCCTTGGTGGCTTCGAGTAGGAAGGGGTACTCTGCAAAATCAAATGCATTCCTCGCATCTTCATACTCAGCCTTGGACGTGGGACGATAGCAATCAATTTTGGTTAAGTCCACAGGCTTGCCCGTCTTGGAAACCTCCTCCAATGTGAAACATCGCCCATGAAATATAGCTGACTTGATCAGCTTCCACATAACAGCCCCAACCTCGTCACTATGATATAGCTCCATGGCAATGTAAGGCACTACATTTGACACTACGTCTGCTCGGTCCTTCTGCAACATCTTGTGGCGCATCTTTAAGCCATCCACTTCCTCCCTCAGCTTGATCTCCAAATTACCAAGCTTGGACCTCTCACTCTCCAGACCTGCACATTTAGCTTCCAAAGCAACAACCTGACCTGTGAGGTTCACAACCTTAGCCTCCTCAAGCTTCAATTTACCACATTCAGCTTTTGTGGTAGTTAGCTCCTCCTCCAACTTAGCAATCTTGGTTCGAAGGTCTTGAGTGAGTGGATTCTTGTCAAAATCCTTCTCGATCTCTTCACACTTAGCCTTGAGCTCAACATATTGATCGTCCCTGTGCTTCTCCCTGGCCAGTATCACATCCATCTCTTCACTGGCCTTCTTTACCGCTTGGAGCAGTTCCCTCGTACGAGCATTCAGGTGGTTATCCAGCACAGCTTGCCTTGCAACGCTTTTGTCATGGAGATCGCATACCTCTTCAATGGACATATTGTCCAACAATCCCCTCCAGCCCGGGGGGGTTACATGCTCCACGATACGGTGACAAGCAAGAGCTTTGGGAAGCTCCTTAGTGTCGGGCAGACCTGCAACAAGTGAAATAACAGAAGGAGCGTTAGATGTAGCCATAAGCATTTTTCATGAATTCAGAAATAAGTACATACCATGCATCTTGTTAATACAAATAAGCCGTAAAAACGTTTATTTATATTTTACGATCTTCTAATATTTTGTCGATAACAAACATAAAATCATTTTAACGAAACAAATAAAATACGTAAATGGTTTGAGCCAATAGTTTACTAACACACTTGCGTTTTCATATAAAACACTAAACAAGTAATAGTGTTTTCATTATTATAGTAATGCATATGTATAACAACTAGTGTTTACATAATGGGTAGATATATACATACTTAGTATGTATTATAATTAGTTATAGAATGGGTAGAAGTCTAAGTATTTGACACATTGACTAAATACATTGAATGTAGTGGGTAAAACCCAAAGACCATAACCCATATCCATGGAGCATGATCCATAACCCATGACCCATTACATGACATCATGCATAAATTATAATGGGTATTATCCATGACCCATGGAGCTAACCCATGACCCATTGACTAGATGCATTGCATCTTCTAGATACATTTTATCTATTTGGATAACCATGGTCTAAAGTCTAGGACCCATGACTCATGACCCATAACCCATGGATAATGAGGAGCGTCCCACGGATCCCTCAGTTTACACTGGACGGATCCCTCATGCAAGGGATACGTGGGATTCGTGGAACAGTAGCATGTCTTTTTCTATAAATAGTGATCCATTTCTTCATTGTAAGTTTCCACTTCTACACATAATTTTTCCTAGTATTGTAAACTCTCTAACCTCAGATCCAAAGGATCTTTCTATGTAGTTTGTGTTTGTTTTTGTGTGATTCTCTAGGTTCCTCTAAAAGGCAAGATCACCACCTCTTGAAGTCGAGCAAGCTTATAATGGGTGTTATCCATGACCCATGGAGCTAACCCATGACCCATTGACTAGATGCATTGCATCTTCTAGATACATTTTATCTATTTGGATAACCATGGTCTAAAGTCTAGGACCCATGACTCATGACCCATAACCCATGGATAATGAGGAGCGTCCCACAGATCCCTCAGTTTACACTGGACGGATCCCTCATGCAAGGGATCCGTGGGATCCGTGGAACAGTAGCATGTCTTTTTCTATAAATAGTGATCCATTTCTTCATTGTAAGTTTCCACTTCTACACATAATTTTTCCTAGTATTGTAAACTCTCTAACCTCAGATCCAAAGGATCTTTCTATGTAGTTTGTGTTTGTTTTTGTGTGATTCTCTAGGTTCCTCTTAAAGGCGAGATCACCACCTCTTGAAGTCGAGCAAGCTCAAGTCCATGAGTTGCCATGCTTCGTCATCATCAAGACTACTGAAGTTCTCTTATTGATAGTTCTTTCTTCCTCTCTAGAAGTGTGGTGTCTAAGGAATTAGTGAAGGATGCCAAAAGGGTCAAGACGAGGGCATTAGTGAAAGGTGTCAAACGTCCGTGTCAAAGGCATTAGTGGAGGATGCCAAAAGAGTCAAGTCAAAGGCATTAGTGAAAGATGCTAAAAGATCATGTCAAAGGCATTAGTGAAAGATGCCAAGGGTGTACAATCAATATGGTGCATCGATGTACAAATATAGATAGGTTGTGTCCAAGGATATTTATATCCTTGATAATGTTGAAATAAGAAGTGGGTCTCCTTTGGATAGGTGTTGTGTAGTGTTGGGTAGTAGTTCCTCCTTTGTAATGGAACTCGGTATCTAACCTTGTACCGGATAAAATGTAAGCGACGTTGTGATAGGTTTGGTTCTACCTCGTGGAAGAACCCGGTGTCTAGCCTTGTACCAGATAAAGAGTAGGCGACGTTGTAAAGGCTTCTCCGCCACAAGGAGTTTGTGTTGTGTAGTGATTACGAACTCTCGAGTAGGTGACTCGAGGAGTGGAGTAGGGCAAGGAAGGTGTCCTTGTAGCCGAACCACTATAAATACTCGTGTTGTGGTTTTGTACTTCTTACTCTTTATCTTTGTTTTACTTATTTATATGCTTATCTACCAATATCCAACACACACATTTAAATAGATTGACATAAGTCGATCTAAATAGTTTAAAACAAAGTTTTAATCGGTAAAACTATTCAACCCCCCCCCCCTTCTAGTTTTCCATAATTGGTATCAGAGCTTCGGTACCAAGTTTCTTATAGTATATTGTACTTTAAAAACTTGATACGATCCGTTTATGTTTGAAAACTACAAAGATGGAAATTTCTTAAAACAAAAATCATGTTTTAAAACTTTTTATTTACTTTTAACAAATGTTGCATATTGATAAATCATTCTAACATTTTCTTTTGAGAAATCTTCATGCTAGGATTCTTCCAATGACTTGATTCAATCCGGTGAAAAATAAAGTCAACATCCAAAGAAGAATCCAAAGTTAACGTCAATTTGCTTTTCCAAAATACGATTAAAGTATTTTAAAAGCTCATGAAGTATTTCGCATCTATGGTTTCTAAAACCATAAAAGAGAACATAGCAAAAGTATGTTCTCTTAGTTAAAATTTTTGGTCAAAGACGTGCTAAATTGATTGTGGATAAAATGATGATCTATGCTTCTATCTTATAATAAGCATAATATGAAAAGTGTTTTAGTGATTTTGTTTTTCTTTGAAGTTTTGTATTTGATATATGTTCATCCAAGCTTGAATAAAGATTGGAATGGGTAATATAACCTCACTAAAAATTCTACAAAGATTAAACCTTTTCCTCGGGTCAAAATATGTATTTTTGTGATTCTGTGTCAGATCCACGGATCCCTTTTGGAAGGGATCCGGCGGATCCGTGAAACAGAGGACAATTTTTGGTTAAATTTCAAAAATCCATAACTAATTAACCGTAAGTCCGTAGAAGTCGTGCCACCTATCGTTTTAAAGGTATTTAAGTCTAGTTTCATATAAAAATGATTTCATAAACTGATTCAAAACAAAAATTTACAGAATCATTGATTTATAATAGAATGTCATTTTTCGGTCATAACTTTTGCACAAACTTTTGATCTAATTGGAGACGGATGTTATCGTCTTTGAATAACAGTGTGTCTTCTTTTTGAAATTAAGGTTTTGATCATATTTATAAATATAAAAGAAACTAATCAAGCTTGGTATACATGTTTATATTAAACGCAAAGCGATAAAAAGAACTTTCGTATGCTATGCCAAATGATTAATTGTCTTACCTTGCATTACTTGATTATTTGCTTATCTTAAATAGTTTTTGTGCTTGTTTGATTGAATAACATATGTGGTTTCCTCACCTTGCTATTCATTCTCTTGTTTGTCGATTTAGTAATATTTTACTAATCAATGTGCTATTTAAAGGAGTGTTTGGGATAACATCTAGTTGTGTCGAAAATGTTAGTTTAAATACTTAGATAAGTCATATAAGTTGAAAAATGTTTAAAACATGTAATATACTAAATGGCTTCTTGACTGAGTTTGTCATGTGTGCAACATAAATGTTTTATGTGCTTATATGACTCTTGATTTCATATTTTCTTGTGTCGTTTTCTAAAAACAACAAGAATGTACATCGGATCATAACCTACACTTGTGTTGATGATGTACTCTCCCGTTTTCCTTTTTATGATCGCTTTCCAAGCTTCATAGTAGGGACAACTTGATTATTTCATCCGATATACTCAAGTAAATTATTTTGCAACGCAAACATAATTGGTCATATCCGAAAATCCAAACTCGAGCTTTCCAACAACATATGTTGAACTAGCTCATCCAACCATTTTTGCTATTAATAAAAACGAAGCAAAGTATAATCATTGTTACTCTTCGATAGGCCATTGTAGGAATATAAATTTTCCTAACTTGAGAATGAATACTGGAGAACTTATTGCACTAGAAACTCAATTTGACCTAACGGTTGAATTGCTTCCTTGATAGAAGTTGAGCACCCGTAAAAATGGTCGTGTTTAGTTAAAACCAACTCACAAAACGGTACTTGCTTCAAGACTTTCTAAATCTAACACTTGCTCTTCTAAACACAACTTCTTCATCTCCACAAACAACAACTCTACCTTCCGGATTGAGCACTGCTAGTAATAGTCTCATATTCATTCTCTCACTTGAGAAATCTATACTCCTATGTTTTCCTAAAGTAAGTTTACAATGGAAATATTTTGCGTTGTCTTAGGATTACTAATCAAACAAGTTGTAAAATTGATTTTTCTTTTAAGTAATCACAACCACTTGCCTCATCAAGCGATTATCTTCCTTTGATCGAGAAGAGCTACATGACTTCATGGACGAAGTTCATTCTATGCTAATCACCATCCGTAATGACTATACATAGTTCATTGCTTCCGTTGACCAAAACAACCTTCTAAACAATTCGCGTTCTTAAGGACGCATATACATGTGATTCTTACTCTTCAATACCAACACATAGGTAAACATCTTTTAGTTAAAACCAACTCACAAAACGGTTCTTGCTTCACGCCTTTCTAAATCTAACACTTGCTCTTCTAAACACAACTTCTTCATCTCCACAAACAACAACTCTACCTTCCGGATCCAAATGAAGTCTAGGATTTTCTTGAACTAGCACCTCACAACTCTATTGTCTTGAGCACTATCATGTACTCTTTTCTTTCTTGACACATACCTTGCACGCCATTGTTAATACAAACGATTTACTAATCTAGATCGTAAATCTGTTTTGAGCTTTTTGAATAGCGCTTGTTAAGTTTGATAAACCTCTGTGTTAGTTGTAAGCTCGATCTCATTTGGTTGCTTATGTGATATTCTTGCATGCTCTCATTGCTATGCTAGACTTGTATACATATATACTTACTGTAGAGATCATTAGTTTCAAAACTCGATACTTGGAACAAAATATTGCACGCTCATTGTTGAATAATCTGTTCCAGATTCCGGATCCCTAACTTATAACTAGTCGGATCCCTCAAATGAAGGATCCGTGGGATCCGGGCAAACAGAAGAGCTATTTTATCATCCTTGCATCAATCCAACCCTCCAGACTGTATTAAACCAGTTAGACATGATACATTATGATCACTTAAGTCTTCCTCAAGCTTAGTTGAGCTCACATCTACTCATAGATAACTTAGGATCACATTCAAAGTGTTTTTGAATTATCCTTTCACCAAAACTCACCATACTTTCCACTCCAATGCTCACACATTGTTCCTGACATCTCAAAACACTTAGCTTGATATTTTCCTCAATTTTAGAAGATTGATTTTAGTCTTTCTCACCTTAAAATAGGCCAAAAACAAGTTTTTCATTTATCATGATTTTTAAGGAATTTTCCAAATTTCTTTCAAATTACCATCTGGTCTCTAGGATCATTCAACACCACATGACACTCTCAAATTTTTTAGTGTCATCTTTGATTACGCATTGGTGCTCATAAAGCCCTATTTTTTTCCATAAAAGGCAATCATTAGCTACCATCAATCATTTCTCCTGATCATTTAAGACTCTCTTCATTTAAAGACACCTAAGAAGACTGAAACACTCAAGATGTATAGGTAATAGACCTTACAAAACATCTTTTCCTTTTTCTTGGCTGCTGAGAGCCGGATCCCTAGGCTTAGCCTAGACGGATCCATCATTGGAGGGAACCGGTTGCACAGAATCAGCTAATCCTAGCTAAAACAATCATTTCAAGCTCTCATTGCTAACTTGAACACTCCATCTTGACTTAATTAACTTCCTTTATTAGTAAAACTCTGAAGTTGACTCTTGTGCATGCAAATCATTGCATTACAAAAGGATCTTAGTGGTTTAAGCCTATGCACTTTCCAAATCCTTTCCTTTATAAGCCATCTTGTTAGGACTTCTAAGTCACCATCTACAACTTAATTCTCAGCAACTAGAAACCCTTATCTCACTAACCTTTTATCATCTCATCATGAGGAAAGCTCCTAGTGCTAACTCATCCACCAAAGGACCACCCAAGAAACTTGCTCGTGTAGTTCACGAAATTTCTTCAACCGAATCACGTTAAATCCACAAACGTTAGGATTTCCCCTCCACCAACTCAACCAATCAAACCAATTCCTAAAAGGATTGTTCCCACAAAACTACCATTGCCAAACACCACTATACCTCCCAAACCAAACACTCCTATTTCCACTAAACCATCACCATTAGTGCCTAGAGCCATATCATTTACCACTCCACATTCATCTCCACACCTCTACAACCTAGAGGAATTGCCTTCTAGGCCCTCTCATCCTCCACCATAGCCAACATTCTCCTCTATAGAGAGAATAGCGCAACAAAATCAAGGTGTTGAATCGACACTAGCACCGGCATCCTTTTCTCCGTCACCCTCAAATAATCCCTTTTGGATTATGAGGAATCATCAAAGTCAACCACCCGATCACATGGAAGTAGACACCTCTCTACCACCATCCTCGTCACATATTCCACCATCACCACCTTTGGTTGAACCACCTCCACAAATTCCTCCTTCCTTTGAAAAACCTCAACCTTCCTCACTTAACCCTCCTCCTTTTGTGGAACCTCAACCAAACATTCCATCTCAAGCTATTCCATTTCTACCACCACCATTTCCGAGCCATGACAAAGATTGTTATCATTGTCAACATGTTGAAGGCTTGATACATGAACTACGTGAAGAGCAACGTTTCATGTTTTATCACCTCCTTGAACGTTTCGACAAGGTCAACAAACCTAAACAACCTTGAGCTTAAGGATTCAAGTGGTGTCCTAGTCTTAAGCTTAACTTAGATAGATTAGGAATCTTAATCCATGTATTGCTCATTCTCTTAGTTTTACAGATATGTAGATCATTTCTCATATTTTTATTGAATGAAATTACATGTTATATGCCATATTGTCGTGAGAATATGTTTGGTGCCTTAATACATATCTCATTTTTTATGTTAACTTCACATTTTACATCACCATTGCTGTCTTAAGCTTACAGGCAGACGGATCCCTCCTTTTAGCCTAGACGGATACCTCCAAGGGAGGAACCGTGAGATCCGTGCAACAGAAGACATTTTTACTGCTAACTTGAGTCTTATTTGCAGGAAATTATGCATCATATACTCATTTTCTAACCTTTGTTTTGTATATTTTTAATATACACATGAAGACTTTGACACCCTTAGCTAGGGGCAGTTTCTTGTCAAAGCAAAACAATTGCAAAATCATTTGCAATACCTTCACATAGGATTACCATAACTACACGACGTCCTCCTTGCAAAGGAGCACTCGACAAGGGGGAGCATGTTCGTAAAAAAGACGAAACCATTTGCAAACATAATTGCAATACACTAGCTTAGTGTTCCTACTTACTTGACGCCCTCACAAAGGGATGGACCCGTCAAGGGGGAGCTAAGACGAGAATACTTCTCTTCCCTTACTCTCTATTTTTCATATTTTTTTTCTTTTCACATGTTTTTCTTAAAACAATGTGTTAGTTTCTTTTCGACGCTCTTTTTGTTTCGACAAAAAGGGGGAGAAGAGAGTAAAAACTCCAATTTAAACTTTTACGAATTTTAGTTTTTCCTTAAAATAATCTTATGTTTTGTCATCAACAAAAAGGGGGAGATTGTTAATACAAATAAACCGTAAAAACATTTATTTATATTTACGATCTTCTAATGTTTTGTCGATAACAAACGTAAAATCATTTTAACGAAACAAATAAAATACGTAAATTGTTTGAGCCAATAGTTTACTAACACACTTACGTTTTCATATAAAACACTAAACAAGTAATAGTGTTTTCATGATTATTGTAATGCATATGTATAACAACTAGTGTTTACATAATGAGTAGATATATACATACTTAGTATGTATTATAATGAGTTATAGAATGGGTAGAAGTCCAAGTATTTGACCCATTGACTAAATACATTGAATGTAGTAGGTAAAACCCAAAGTCTATAACCTATATCCATGGAGCATGATCCATAACCCATGACCCATTACATGACATCATGCATAAGTCATAATGGGTATTATCCATGACCCATGGAGCTAACCCATGACCCATTGACTAGATGTATTGCATCTTCTAGATACATTGTATCTATTTGGATACCCATGGTCCAAAGTCTAGGGCCCATGATCCATGACCCATAACCCATGGATAATGAGGAGCGTCCCATGGATCCCTCAGTTTACACTGGACGGATCCCTCATGCAAGGGATCCGTGGAACAGTAGCATGTCTTTATCTATAAATAGTGAGCCCTCTTCATTGTAAGTTTCCACTTTTACACATACTTTTTCCTAGTATTGTAAACTCTCTAACCTCATATCCAAAGGATCTTTCTATGTAGTTTTTGTTTGTTTTTGTGTGGTTCTCTGGGTTCCTCTTAAAGGCGAGATCACCACCTCTTGAAGTCGAGCAAGCTCAAGTCCATGATTTGCCATGCTTCGTCATCATCAAGACTACTGAAGTTCTCTTGTTGATAGTTCTTTCTTCCTCTCTAGAAGTGTTGTGTCTAAGGCATTAGTGAAGGATGCCAAAAGGGTCAAGACGAGGGCATTAGTGAAAGGTGTCGAACGTCCGTGTTAAAGGCATTAGTGAAGGATGCCAAAAGAGTCAAGTCGAAGGCATTATGGAAAGGTGCTAAAAGATCATGTCAAAGGCATTAGTGAAAGATGCCAAGGGTGTACAATCGATATGGTGCATCGATGTACAAATATAGATAGGTTGTGTCCAAGGATATTGATATCATTGATGATGTTGTAATAAGAAGTGGGTCTCCTTTGGGATAGGTGTTGTGTAGTGTTAGGTAGTAGTTCCTCATTTGTAATGGAACTCGGTATCTAGCCTTGTACCGGATAAAGTATAGGCGACGTTGTGATAGGTTTGGTTCTACCTCGTGGAAGAACCCGGTGTCTAGCCTTGTACCGGATAAAGAGTAGGCGACGTTGTGAAGGCTTCTCCGCCACAAGGAGTTTGTGTTGTGTAGTGATTATGAACTCTCGAGTAGGTGACTCGGGGAATGGAGTAGGGCAAGGAAGGTGTCCTTGTAGCCGAACCACTATAAATACTCGCGTTGTGGTTTTGTGCTTCTTACTCTTTATCTTTGCTTTACTTATTTATATGCTTATCTATCAACATCCAACACACACATTTAAATAGATTGACATAAGTCGATCTAAATAGTTTAAAATGAATTTTTAATTGGTAAAACTATTCAACCCCCCCCCCTTCTAGTTTTCCACACATCTCTTTACTCGCATCGGGCAATTCGAAGGCAGACTTCACAATCTTTCTGCCTTCGGCACCCTTTTGCCTGACAACTCTAGACGTAGAGGTAGGGAGGGCAGGTTTCCTCTTGGTAGTAGATTTGAGAGCTTTGGCATTGGTCCACTTCCTATTCCTCACCCTATCTGCAATGCCCGAGGAACCAGTGATTTGCACCTCTTCATCCGCAGGGTCATCCGAGTCAGCTACGTTCTCAACCAGCTGCGAAGGGCCCTCCTAGGGCACTTGCGGAGGATCAGAGGCAAGGGGCTCGACCTTGATAGCATCTACATCATTATTATTGACTGAAATGGATGGAGAACCAACACCGTAGGATCCCTCCGCTGGCTTCATCGGCATAAAGCTCAGATGCTCGTCAATGTCTTGGTGCATGAAATTTCTGAAGGCCATCTCGGCAAAACAACAAACAAGAAGAGATAAATATCAGTGCTAATTGGTCCTACTTAAAGAAGGTGGAAGTACACATACTTTCTCCACGGCCATGAATAGAATGGGCTCGGGGAAGGATCGGACATCAGCAGGATACTTTGCAAGACACTGGTACAATGGGTTTCTTCGAAATTTGTATTGAAGAGCATTAGTAAAACGCTTGGCATCAAATCTGAAGGCTTCATCAAGTAATGTTGGGTATTCAGGAGGAATGATGGTGTCTTGGATATAGAAGAAGCTACCCTTCCAATCCCTTATATTTGTAAAAGGCTTCAATATAAGGTTGGGAACATCACCCTCACCTCTTTTCACTAAAGTCAACCAGTTCCCACCTGGGTATAGGTTCAGAAACCCTCTAAGAACCTCGAGTGTAGGCTCGGAGCCATAGGCCTTGCACATTACAATGTATGTTGTAAGTTTGGCAAGGCCGAAGGGATTGAACCTGGAAATATGTACTTGGTAGTACTGTAACAGCTCTAAGATCAGGGGGTGAATGGGTATCCTAAGGTTTGATTGGCTGAATGAGTATGTTTAAAGCCCTACGAAACCTTTGGGGGCATCTAAGATAGATTGATTTCGGTTGGGGAGCATAATCTTGTACTCCTGGGATATAGGATAATGAACAAAGAAATCGTGCAAATCTTGGGACGAGAGAGTGCATTTCTGCTGTTTTATGATAAATTTGGCATCCATAACTACAAAAGCTAAGGATTAAAGAGAATATTGACGTTACCTTTTGATCAGAGCTGGAAACTGGAAGTAGAATACTATGTGAAATTTTGGGCGGAGAAGGTAAAAGTGAATTAGGGTTTTACCTAACGCCCTATAAATACTCCCGGCACTTTGCATATGAGCCGCACACGTGTCCTCCTTTGTTAATCTTATCCGGATTTCAAAATAATTCAAAGTTTGAAAGGTCGTTTGGGAAAACCGAGGAAAGTGGGTCATTAAGTATGCATGTAGCAAGCCGTTAGAAATGATTAGACAGCATTCATTGCACATTAAGTGGCATAAGCACCTACATTGTGTGTGCCGTTGTGGGTAAAATGAGTTGATTTTACTCGCGTGTTGAAGTCGAAAGCAATGCCTCCTCGTTCATAGGCATCACTTTCGACTGGGGGGCTTGATGATGTACCCTTCGAGCAGGTCGAAGGACACCCCTTCAAACTGTGTCGAAGCCCTTCAGTACGAAGGCCCAAGTCAGTTCTCCCAAGTGTTCATTGGCGTCAAACCATTCGTACACACGAAGGTTACCTGCGGGGAATTCGCTACTCGAAGCCCTAAGCCCTTCGGGGTGTGGCTGTCGAGGGAACAAAGGACAGAGGACCATCCTGACCTGGTCAAACCCACGATCTCCCTCTCATCCTTGGCTTTCCCGCCAAGATTGAGAACGTGGGTCACTAAGCCCTAGCGGTTACCCAAAAGCATGGGACGCCCCCATGTTCTCCAATATTTGCGTAGAGGTGCCCTCAAGCCTATTTTCTCTACTATAAATAGGTGGGACGGGCAGAAATTTATGGTATGCTCACTAAACACTATACTTTTTACTTATACTCACTTATACAACCATAACTCATACTTACTCTCACGCTGGAGGTGGTTCGCAGGGTCCAACCCCTGCGCAATCACTTGACGTAGTGTTTTAGTATTTCTTATTCTCAGGTGAAAGACAAGCTTGGCTGGAATACGCACACCCCTCTTAATTTCGATCACCATCGAAGCCTGGTAGTGCAACTTATTGTACAATCACAAATGAAGAACAGTAAAAGGAAAAATGAGGCAAAAGAAAAAGGAAGGGTATTTATACAAGGTAGCGGATCCTTTAAAAAGATGGGGCTTTTTAGAAAGTCTAAAAAGATTTGTGGTTATGCCACGTGTCCCCTCTCTTTTTTCCCCTCAAGGACATTTATGTAATTTTACACCTCCCGAATTCTTTCTTCTTTCTTTTTTCTCTTTCTATTCTAATCTGGTATCTGCTTTCTATTGTGATCGGATCTTTTGTTCGCTCTTGGGTAAACGATTTTTCCGGCCATATATAAACGATTTTTCCACGATGATTTCCATTCAGATCATTCATTCTTTCACTTTCCCAATTTTCTCATTCTTTCAATTGTTCATATTTTGTAAATTTAGGGCTTTTTTGCTCTCTTTTGATATTCGATTATTTGAATCTTTATTTGTTCTTCAAATTGTGTTAATTCTTCATATCAGTTACGAATTGATCGTTCAATCTCATAATCGGAGGAAATTAGGGTTTTTAATCTTTCAATTGGTTAATTTGATAAAAATTGGGGATTTTTAACCGTTCAATCGGTTAATTTGATAAAAATTGGGGATTTTTCGCGGTTAAATCATTGTGTAATGGCGATTGTTGATGGTCATCAGTTTAATCAAGGTAATTTTATTGTTAAGAGTTTGATCAGTTTATGCAATTTTTCTATTTTTATTTATTTTAATGTTTGGTTCATCAGTTTAGCTAGGTTCATGAGTTTATGTTTTGTGTTCATCAGTTTATGCAGTTTTTCTATTTTTATTTATTTTTATGTTTGGTTCATCAGTTTAGCTAGGTTCATGAGTGTTCATCAATTTTGTGTTCATCAATTTTATGCTTTTTTTTTGTATTTTTTGTATTTTTATGTTTGTGTTTAGCTTTTATGTTATCTTATGTTCATCAGTTTATGTTTTGTTTGTTATCGCTTATATTCATCAATTTATGTATTTTGATTATTTTTATGTTTGGTTCATCAGTTTAGCTAGGTTCATGAGTGTTCATCAATTTTGTGTTCATGAGTTTATGTAGTTTTGTGTTCATCAATTTTATGCTTTTTTTCTATTTTTTGTATTTTTATGTTTGGTTCATCAGTTTAGCTTTTATGTTATCTTAGGTTCATCAGTTTATGTATTTTTATGTTTGGTTCATCAGTTTAGCTTTTACGTTCACTTAGCTTCATCAGTATATCTTTTGTGTTCATCAATTTAATCATTTTTTTATTTTTTTGTATTTTTATGTTTGATTCATCAGTTTATCAATTATGTTATCTTAGGTTCATCAGTTTATGTTTTGTTATCTGCTTATGTTCATCAATTTATGCATTTTTTGTGTTTTGCTTATTTTTATGTTTAGTTCATCAATTTTGCTATTATCTTATATTAGGTTCATCAGTTTATGTTTTGTTTGTTCATCAGTTATTCCTATCTGCTATTAGGTTCATCTGTTTTTTTCTTTATTGCTTATTTTTATATTAGGTTCATCAATAAATTGAAACATTATTGTATAATTTTTCACAGATAATGAGTATGAACCTGTTCCACATTCTGTTGGTATTGTTTCTGAAGTGGAGGGTTGTAAGATTTGGGTTCCTGATATTCCTGTTGGTCAAAAGCCGGCTTATGGTATGATGTATCACTCATTTGAGCAGGCTTATCAGTATTACAAAGATTATGCAAAAAGAGCTGGTTTTGAGGTGCGTTTCGGACAACAGTATATATCTAAGAAAAATAAGGAAAAAATTCTCGATTTGAAATATTTTGTTTGTAGTAAGGAAGGTACAAATCCTGCCCCAAAAGCTGGTGCATTGAAGAAGAAGCCAAATAGTAGGAAAGTGTCCTCTAAGCGTACTGATTGCAAAGCAGTTTTTCGGGTTAGGCATATTCCAGGGAAAGGTTATTGGTGTTATGATTTTGTTGAGGGTCATAATCACAGCCTTGTTAGTGAAGAGGATAGCGTTTTTCTTGTTTCTTCTCGTGAAGTTACTTATACTCAGCAGGTTTTTCTATATCAAGCTTCACAAGTCAATCTTGGTCCAGTTAAGGGTTTCAATTTACTTAGGCAGATATATGGGGAGTATGATTTTATAGGAGCTAGTTCGGTTGATTGTAAAAATTATAGGAGGGATGTGCTTGATTTCATAGGAAAAAACGATGCACAGATGTTAGTTGAGATGTTGATGAACAAGAAGGATTTTCTTCCTAACTTTTCATTTGAGTATCAAACTGGTGAGAATAATGCTTTGACGAATCTTTTCTGGGCTGATGAATATGCAAAGAGGAACTATTAGGCTTTTGGCGATGTTATGTCATTTGATGCTACTTTCAGAACGAATAAGTAAGTTAATTTTTTATAACTTTTTAAGTATTAACTTTTATACTTCTGTCAAGTTATAAAGTTCATCAGTTTTTAAAGATATTTAATTGTACCTTCAAAACCTAATGATCATGTCAATCACACAAAAAAATCGGTGCAACAAGATGATGTTCATCGGTATAAAAATTACTTCCCGTTGCCCATCATCTTTGTTCTGGTATTTTGTGTCTGTTTGAGATTATCAATGGGATTTAAAACGTAGAAACATCCATTATATAGTAATGGTTCATCAGTTATATTATAATATAAATGGTTCATCAGTTAGCTAATAATGTGAATGGTTCTTCAGTTATTTTATAATGGTTCATGATGAGTGTGTAAATACTCATCATTTTTTGTCAAATCTGAACTGCAAAACATTTAAAAACACTCAGAAATGCATCAAAATACTGAAAATATCCCAAAATTGTATTTTATATGTTTCAGATGCAAAATGTTTAAAATCAGATGATAAACGAACAAAGTTTGCATAACTGGCAGTTTTAGTCCCCCAACTTTCAAAAATGGCAAAACAAGTCCCCGGGATTTTCAAAAATGGAAAATATTATTTATGGTCCCTGGTTAATAAAGCTTGTCAAATATAGTCCTTATGATTAATTTTGGAAAACTACAGTTTTGGTCACTCAAGTTTTGCCAAATTACAAGAATAGTCCTTGGGCTTATCCATTATACAAAACCAAACCGAACCCTTATACTTCATAAATCCCTAAAATCCAATCCAGGAACATAAATAACCATCACCCATATCCAGCTAACCATCCACTGGTCCCCACCTTCACCTATCCCTGCACGCCTGTACTCCTTTTACCCAGAACATCCCTTGCACGCTTTGTCTCTCCCCATCACTATCCTCCTGCCACTCGCACGCCAAGAAAAAGCCAAGACAAGGTCACATGGGCACCTCGCCACTTTGGCAATCTATAGCACAAAAGAAAGAATCAAAGGCTGTGAAGGCTCTGCTATAAATACCTTCATCAAGTCACAAGAGATGGTCATCCAGTTTTCAAGCTTTAGAATACTGTTACCATGTTCAATTTTCTGTTATGTTATTGTTTTTAATTGGTTAATAGCATTTTAGTGTAAGTGAAATATCAATTTCAGATTTAAGTTGTAATTTCCTTCAATTTCTAATAAAGTCAACATTAGTAAAAACATTGAAGTCGAATCTGCTTTGCTTAAATTCTGTTCTTAAATTGTTAATTGATAAGTTTTTATGTTTATTCATCATTGTTCAAGTTTTATTTTGCAGTTTAGATATTAGAAGGAGTGTTTGGGTGATACTTGATTTTGAAGTTTAAAAGAAATTTGGTTGTTAAATCTGTGGTAGTTAAGTCCATAAACTGGTACTAAGGCTTTTTCAGTCATAATGTCAAGTTTCAAAGTTAAGTTGTGATGTTTTAAATTCTTAAATCAAATCTGTTATACATTGGTTGCAACTCCAAACAGTCACATTCAGCAGTCTGTTTCATGATCAGATTCAGGTTCCCTTCCTCTTTATTCAGCTTATTTAGTTTCAGCTTATTGCTTTCCCAAAGCTTATTCCCAATTCCTAGTATGCTTGTATGATTTCATCACTGCACATCAGTTCCCCATTGGCCTGTTCTGCTGCAACCCCCTTCAGCAGCTTGTTTTGATTCTTGAAGTGCTTATCAGGTTCCTGTTCCAGCTTAGTTTTGGTCTGATTAAGTTCTTGTCATGTATTTAGATTAGGTTAGTTAATAATATTGTTTATTAGGCGCTTATTTCTTACCTGCTTAGTGCTTATTTCCCTTAATTTTAGCTTAGAACAAGTTTAGATTCTATTGGTTTAGCTTATTTGGGTCTTATTACATCTTATAACATTGATCTCAGTTCATAAATTAAGCTTCAATCTCAGTTTAATCAAAATTCAGTTCTATGTTAAAAGTCAAAAAAGTTGGAAAAGTCAGTTTTTACAAAACTTTGTGGAATTTTCACAGATTCATTATAAGTCCATTTGAGCTGAAATTTGGGATACAAGATCTTTGGTTGGTGATCTACAGTTAGGTATTTTTAGTTTATTTTTGTGATTTTTCTAGATAGCTTAATATAGTGCTTAAAGTAGGGCCTTAGAGGCCGTTTGGCATATAGTTATTAAAATCTGATCGCGAGTTTTTTTTCTGTAGCTTGTGCTTTTTACTTCCCAATCAGTTGCATTAGCTCATTTTAGGTTAGATTTAGGCTTTAGTAGCTTATGGTAGCTTATAGTTAGCTTTTAGCTTATTTCAAGTGCTTATTTAAACCGCTTATTTGCCCAATTTAGCTTATTAGTGGGCTTATCTAACTTTTTATATTTTTCCCAGGCTTAGAATAATATTTTAGATTTTCCTATAAAGTCTCATAATTTTTACTGTTCATTTGTTATTTTTCTTAATTTTAATTAGTTTAAATTAGTTTTTAATTAATAATAATTATTTAAAAAGTCTAAAAAATATATTTTCAGTTTTAACATTAGTTTTATAATATTTTAGATTTTTCCAATTTATAATTTCATTTTTTAGGTTAATTGCCTATTTTCTTGTATTTTAATGTATTTTTAAATAGTTAAAAATAGTTTTTAATTAATAATAATTAGATAAACAGTTTTAAAAATAATTTTCTTTTTCTTAAAATTTTCTTTTATTATTAGAATTGTTAAAAAGTAATTTTCATTTTCATGAGTCTTTTAGTTTTCTGATTTCACATTTTTATTTTACACGTTTACGTTTGTTTTAGTTTAAGTTTTACGTTTTTACGTTTTAATCGTTAAACGTTTTTTTTTTAATAGAATTAAAATGACTTCAAAATCTTTATTAGATTTAATTTCCTTAGTGTAATCAATCATCACCCTTTTCCTGTTCAATATTCACCCGATCACAAATTCGTTGTATTTCAGTTTTCACACCTCGTTGGGACTTAACGACCCGGGGATATAACACTAAACTCCTCTGGACTCTATTGCGTTCTCAAGTGATTGACTCTTGTTGACCATTCACCTGGTTGATTTGGGTTGACTGTTTGGGACGAATCAATTCATCAGTTAAATAGTATTGGTTCATCAGTTATATAGTAATGGTTCATCAGTTAGCTAATAATTTAAATGGTTCTTCAGTTATATAGTAATGGTTCATCAGTTATATAGTAATGTAAATGGTTCATCAGTTAGCTAATAATGTAAATGGTTCTTGAGTTATTATAATAATGGTTCATCAGTTATATAATATTGGTTCATCAGTTGTATAGTAATGGATTATAATTTATATTATTATAGGTACAAAATGGTTTTTGTACCATTCACTGGGATTGACAATCACAATCATTGTGTTACATTTGGAGCTGCTTTGTTGTCATCAGAAACGAAAGAATCTTACATTTGGTTGCTTGAATGTTTTAAAAGAGCGTTTGTTCGAGCACCGAAGGTTATTGTGACTGACCAGGATGGATCAATGAAAGTTGCTATAGAGTCAGTGTTCCCGTTATCTCGTCACAGATTATGCATGTGGCATATCATGCAGAAGTTGACTTCAAAGGTATGTTATCTGATTTTTTCAAAGGTTTGGCCATTAACTTTTTTTTGTTCATCAGTTAGTAGTATAAAATTAAGTTCATCAATTAGCTCTGTTCATCAGTTTATTGTTGTCCATCAACTATTTTTTCATCTGTTAGTTTTTTTAATATTTTGTTTATCAACGAGTTTTTTTTATATTATGTTCATCAGTGAGTTATGTTCATCATTAAATTTGATTTTTCATTTTTGTAGGTTGGGCCTGTTTTAGCTAAAGATCTTACTTTCAAAAGGAGAATATCTGATATTGTTTGGACTGATAGAATAGAGCCTGAAGAGTTTGAGGATTTGTGGGAGCGATTGTTAGTTGATTTTGATTTAAAGGGACACAAATGGCTTTCAGATATGTATAATTTGAGGCAGAAATGGATACCAGCCTATTATAGGGATGAACCGATGTCGGGATTGATGAGAACTTCTTCTAGGTCAGAGAGTGAAAACAATGCTTATGGTAGATTGACAAGTATTGATTTGACTTTATGGGAGTTCTATAATCATTTTGATAGTGTGGTGGGGTGCCAAAGATTTTCTCAACGTAAAAATGATCATGACAGTCGTTATACTATTCCAGATATGCACACTGAACTTGATTTAGAGCAGGAGGCTTCAGAAATATATACTCGGTCGATTTTCTTTGATGTTCATACTGAGATTTATGCTTCTGTGATTTCATGTATGTCGGTTAGTGTTTCGGCTGATGATTCTGGCAAAAAATATGTTATACAAGATACTGGTGAAGATGAGCAGATTTCTAGGCGACATCGTCAAGTGGAGGGCGTTGTAAATGAAGTTTTTTATGAGGTAACATCTTTTTTAATCTGTTCATCAGTTTTTTGTTCATCGGTTTTTTATTGTTATAAAATTACTTTTTAATCATCATATCTTTTATTGTTCATCAATTTTTTGTAATTTACCACTGTATGTACTACTTTCTTTTTTTGTAGGTCTTGTGTAAACCAGCTGAAGACTTTTATCAGTGTTCGTGCAAACGTTTTGAGTCATATGGACTTTTATGTCGTCATATCTTTAATGTGCTTCGGTTGTCAAAGGTTAAAAAGTTTTCAAAGAAATACGTGCTTAGGCGTTGGTCAAAGGATTCTCTACCACCTGCATCTGTCATTCAAGCCACAGGTGATAGTCCTTATATGATCCTGCGTGAGATATTCTGAGCAGTCGAGTATTGTGTGAATCGTTATGCAGATGATCCAGAGCTACTACAAAAGTTTAGAGATCATCAGGTTCAGTTAATGGCGAAGGCAGATGCTGATGTTCCTATACCGAAAAAGACTAATAAATGAGATAGGCTTGCTTCTATTCTTGGTGTGTCGCAACCGGTAGAGACCATTGTAAATGTTCCAAAACAGGTTAGTACTGTTGTTCATCAGTTAATGCTTTTTTTTTTAGTTATTATAGGTTAACAGTTAGTTTTTATGATTTTTAAGTTGATGAACATTATTGTTTTTGCTTCATCACCTATTGGCTTTTAACTATTATGTTATCACATAGGTTCATCAGTTTGTTGTTAATGTTTTGTTCATCATTTTTTTCCTTGTGTTATGATTTTTTTCAGCATGTGTTTTCAGCATATTTTTGATCATCTAATTTTTATTACCCTGGTTTGTTTTCGAAAACAGGTTAGTACTAAAGGTTCTAGAAAAAGGATTAAGAGTAGTCTTGAGCGTTCAGTTAATCCAAGTGGGAAGTCTAGGAAGAGCTGTAGATATTGCAAATGTAGCATGAAAGATCATGATCAAGCCAAGTGCAATGCTATTAGAGCTGAAATTGCTACTAAGAAGGCTAGTGATAAGGCTGCTATAAAAGAGAGCAAGCAAAAGGCGAAGTTGGCTGCTAAGAAGGCGAAGTTGTCTGATATGAATGCTTGTGTTGTTACTTAGCTTTTGTTTCCTTTTTCTTTTATTGTCAAAATAAAGGTGTACTTGATATGTTTTTTTGATACTCTTATATATAATAAAGGTTTAGTTGTTGATATGTTTGTTCATCAATTTATCAGTTTATAGAAGCAAGTACATGTTTGTTCATCAGTTTATTAAAACTATTTGTTCTTCAGTTTATTATTAATGTTTTGTTCATCAGTTTAAGAAAAATGTTCACCAGTTTAATAATAACAATAATAATAATTAACTCATCAATTTATCAGTTTATAAAAGCAAGTAAATGTTTGTTCATCAGTTTACTAAAACTATTTGTTCATCAATTTGTTCATCAGTTTGTTATTAGTGTTTTGTTCATCAGTTTAAGAAAAATGTTCACCAGTTTAATAATAACAATAATAAGTAATAACAATAATAATAATTAACTCATGTACATTTATCAGTTTATAGAAGCAAGTACATGTTTGTTCATCAGTTTATTAAAACTATTTGTTCATCAGTTTTGTTCATCAGTTTATTTTTAATGTTTTGTTCATCAGTTTAAGAAAAATGTTCACCAGTTTAATAATAACAATAATAACAATAATAATAATAATAATAATAATAATAATAATAATAATAATAATAATAATAATAATAATAATAATAATAATAATAATAATAATAATAATAATAATTAACTCATCAATTTATCAATTTATAGAAGCAAGTACATGTTTGTTCATCAGCTTAATGTTTTGTTCATCAGTTTGTTCATCAATTTAACTCATGTACACTATTCATCAATTTATCAGATGATAGAAGCATGTATAACATGACCAACCATCCAAATATTTCAACATACTTGACAAAAAAAACCTCAAATATTCCAGATGTTCATACTAAACAAAACATACGAATCTAAGTAACAGAACCAAACATTGTTTTCACTTAGCAACATTGGCCGTAGGGATAATATCGAAGTAGTCGCTGATACGGCTATTTATTGCTTCAACTGATTCTTGTTGGAGTTTTTTCCTTGTCTTCAAATCCAATTTCAGATATGCTTGAACTTCTTTTTCAATTCCTTCCTTGTTTTCATTGAAGTCAGATAGCATAATCTTTGTGAGATATTTCATTCTCAAGTTCCTTATATGCTCCTCTTGTTCTTTTCCTTCTGGTACAAATCCAGCATCATATTTTGCCATGCTTCCTTGATATGTTTCCATATGTCGCATGGCGAAAATGCCACAATCAATCACATTTTCTTGTGTTCTCCATGGCATCTCAACAATGCAGAGCTTGTAATCCTTCAAGTTTGCTACGCGTGGATGCCTTTTTTTGCTCAAAAACTTTAAAAAAAGTGCTTTCTGTAATAACATATTAATAACAATGAGTTTCGTTACCTTTTCAAACGCATTGATGAAGATAATTTGAAACGGTGGAATACTTACCAAATTACCCAGATTCCTCCCATATCTATCTCCCAATTTCATATTGTGAAGCATGTTGTCTAGAACGTGAATTTGAGGATCTTTCAAATTGAAGCACACACCATAATAATGTTCATCATTGAGCAACATAGGAAAAAATACCTGCCATACATGGAGTGTTCATCAGTTTATTAATATACTTTTGTTCATCAGTTTTTTATCTTATAAGAATTAATACAAATAAAATTGTTTACCAGATCTATTTCAAGAATAGATTCATAATTTGACAGGTATACAGCATTATTCATGTTTTCCTCAAACATGTTATACACCGAAGCCTTCCTTACATCCCCTTCCATTATCTTCTTTGTCTGTTTTTCATCAAAATTCATAAGGATAAGGAGACAGACTTATTTTTCTAAAAATATTTTGTTTCTTTTATATAACTTACAATAATCCTTGTATTGCAGAATAGTTTCTTCAACGACTGAAAGCTTTTCTTTTTTTCACCCATATTCAGTAAGTGTGTCCACATGTCAATTACCGCAGCAATTACTTCATTTCCAAATTGCAAGCTCTCAAAATGTATTCTCAGACCATCAAAAAAGTAAGTCTTAAACAAAATATCACTGCCAATTAAAATTAATATAATATTTTAGTGAAAAACATTCCTATTTTTTTGCTTTTGATGAACCAATATAAATTTTAAATTCACGAGCATAATTTAGATTACTTACTCTACATTTCCTTGTGCGGAGAAGATAGTCTCAGCAACCTTTTTTTCGTTGTCATTTGGTTTGTTTTTCATGACCACCACTCTCTGTAAGTAAGGAGACTTAAGTGCTTCAGTTGGCTTCACTTTTCTTTTTCCCAAGTCTTCTTCTTTTTGCATTTTTTCTTTTTGGTCTGGCATTTTTAGCTTTTTAGCAACTGTATTGAATGAACTTAGCTGAGTGGTTTTCAGTTTTAGTTCTGGTGTTTCGCTCAACCATGATATCCTCTTCAATTTTTGTTCTGGTGCAACGCTCACAAATGATATCGGCATTATCATCTTGGGCTTGGTGTTGAAAATTCTTCAGGTTCAGTTGTTTCAACTTTTGAAGCATCCTTCAGAATTTTTGGCCAAGTATCCTTATCTACTGCTTCTCCATGCATGACTGATGATGGGTTCAAGAAAGATAATTTGGCAATTAATTCATCCACACTAATCTCTGGTTTTATGTTTTCATATAAAACGATATCGAGATTCTTATTTTTCTCCACCTCTGTGATATTGAACAACGGGAATTCTGGTTTTTTCCTTTCTCTTTGACGTTCTATCTGTTCAAAATCTTTCACGAATTCTGGATCATTGAACATTTGAGTTAGTGTTGGTTCATCAGTCTTTGTTGGTTCATCAGTCTGTATTGGTTCATCAGTCTGTGTTGGTTCATCAGCTTATGTTGGTTCATCAGTCTGTGTTGGTTTATCAGTATGTAGATCCTCTTTATGTTCATCAGTTTCTTTAGCTTCTGGTTCATGTTCAGAGCCATCTTCATCAACATCTAAATCAGCTTCTTCACCTTGAAATTGTGATTGATGAACAACAATTTCCTTCGAGCTTTCACCCACTCTGTTTACTAACCTATTCATCCATTCCTGTACACCTAACAAAGCTGTATGTCGAGGGTATTTTTCCAATGCAGCTCTCAACATGTCATCAATTTCTGTTTTCAGCTCTTGAAATATTGTTAACATGTTCCTCAATGAATGGTCAAATTCCTGTTATTATTTAAAATTTAATAAATATGATATACAAAATAATTATTACTCTAATATATATTAAAGATTTTTACCTCTGGTGATTTGAATTGTGAATAAATCCCTTGAAATTCTACAACCATCGCTGATAATTGTTGTGTGAGCTCAATACTGTCAGATGACAAGCTCTTTTGTTCATCAGTTTCTGTTACTTCAGTTCCATCAGTTCCAGTCAATGGATTACGAGTTTCAACACTTTCATCAGTTCCGATCATTTGATTTCCAGAATCTGTTAATTTATTGAATGAAATTTTAAAAATATGTCTTAATAACTAATCTATGTTCAATATAAACAAATTTCAAAGACACATAATTTTTTTACCGATCATATCTTCATCAGTGCATTGTTGCTCGCCAATATCATCTATATGAACACTCGTTATGTCTTCCCTTGTATGAAGAGTATCATGAAGTGCTTCACCTTCAAATGTATCTTGTGCTGCAATGTCACCATCAATCACAGGCTCTTTCTCCCCACTTTCACCTTCAAACTCAGGCTCTTTCCTCTCTAATTCTGTCATCACTGATTTTCTTTTCAATTTTCTTCTGTATTCTATTACTCTTGCTCCTTTTTCAACAACAAAAAGGTATTTTTAAGTAACGCTTTTTAACATGTTTTACACAATTCATCATTAATATATACATAACAATTCTTACCATCTTTATCAGCTTTTTCCACTTCATATATGTTCTGTTCTTCTGCCAGCACTATTTGTTTTTCTTGTCCATCATCCACTGTTACAAGTTTTTTAATTAAAACTGATGAACATATATGTTTTTAACTGATGAACATATATTTTATTAACTGATGAACATATAATAAAACTGATGAACAAATAATAAAATCATATGTTCATCGGTTATCAAATTATTATACCTTCTTTAGTATTACAACCCTTCTTTGAATCATTCTTTGCTTTTTCAACATCTGCAAAATAGAAGCTAATTAATTTTTTATTTAAAGACGTAAAATCACAGTTTTTTAAATAATATGCTTACCTTTAACTTTTTTCTTTTTAGTACAAAGTGTTTTAATCAATACGGTTTGATCTTCTGCTGGCATCAGTTCCGCTATAAGAAAAAGATAGAATATAAGTTACATGTAAATATAATAAAATCATGTGTTCATCAGTTCATCAATTTATTATACCTTCAGTTGTTTTCTTCTCAGTAGTCCTCAGTTCTTTAACCAATGTCTTTGTCATTTTTGGTTTTTTTGAGGGTACTACATCATTCTGTATTTCATCTGCTCCAACATCGTCCATTTCTTCTTCTTCTTCATCGTCCATATCTTCTTCTTCGTCATCTTCTTTCTTTACCATTTTTTTTATGTCTTTCCCAAACATCATCTCATCCAATTCAATTATCAAATCTGTTTTCCAATATTTAAAAGCTGGATATTGTGGGTTTTTCAGGCAAGAATTGGCGAATATCAACTGCATTTTTAAGTTAATACATGTATGTTCATCAGTTATCAATTAATACATATCTGTTCATCAGTTAATACATATATGTTCATCAGTTATCAAGTGATAGAAATTACCTCCAGTAACAAGAGTGGGCCAAAGAAGCGCGTCTTTCCGCCCTTCCAAATTGATCTTTGGGACTTCAGATAATCCAACATGTATTCACACCAATCCATTTCTTTCACATTTTCAAGAGAACTTAAAGATGGTATAATGCTTAGATTAAGAGTCCCTGTTGAAACCACATGCGCCATAATAGTTGAAAACATGACTAAAAAATTCAACTGAAATAGCCTTCCAACGTCATTTCTCTTTATCTGAATCTTCATTCTTTTGAGCAAATGTTTATTAGCATATAATCTTGACAGTCCGTTGAATTGATTTTTAAATTCTTGGTAAACAGTATTTCCTCTTTCCTTCAACACATCACGTATTTCAACTTCAAAAACGCCCATTGGTAATCCAGTTGTCTGATGAACAACTTCAGGGGTAATCTCAATAGATTTACCAAATACCTTCAAGGTTCCTGTTTCTGCATCGAACCTTTTTAGCAACCAATATCCTAAACGGCTTGGCATTGCATTAATTCCAAACTCCAACATTGATCCAAACCCTAAAGTTGTAACTGCTTCCTTTTGTTCATCAGTTAAATCCTTAATAACTTCAAATAAAGGACCTGGGAAAGACTTTATTAAAACCCTATCAAATGTTGAACCTGGTTGGCGAAGTTTTTGATGCAGTTTAGAATCTATGTCATCGGAAAGAACTGGTTTAGATGAACCAGAATTTTTTGTTTTTGAACTTGTTTCAATAACCGGATTGTCACGTTTGCGTTTAAGAACCTTAGAAACTACATTTTTTTTTCCTGTAAATGCATCCTTTACGAAATCATCATCACTTGGTGAATATGCTTTTACTGGAACAGATTTCTTTGCCTTCTTTGAATCTGTACATATCAAACAAAACATAATACATGTATCAGTAACTGATGAACCAAAAAAATAACTGATGAACAACAGTTGATGATAAAAATTTAAACAAAAACATGATGAACAAAAGATGTTGGCAAGTCAATAATCTTCACAAACTATCACTATCAATAACTGATGAACAAAAAAATAACTGATGAACAAGGATATTACCAATAACTGATGAACATAACATAGACTATCTAAGACTATTATCATCTAACAAAACCAAACAACATAATAATCTTCGCAAAACAACAACTATCAATAACTAATGAACAAAACCAATAACTGATGAACAAGCCTATTTATAATCAAACTGATGAACATAACATAGACTGTAAAATCATCTAACAAAACCAAACAACCTAATAATCTTCGCAAAACAACTCTCAATAACTGATGAACAAAACCAATAACTGATGAACAAGCCTATTTATAATCAAACTGATGAACATAACAGACTTTGTAAGACTATTATCATCTAAAAAAACCAAACAGCCTAATAATCTTCGGAAAACAACAACTATCAATAACTGATGAACAAAACCAATAACTGGTGAACAAGCCTATTTATAATCAAACTGATGAACATAACATAGACTATGTAAAATCATCTAACAAAACCAAACAACCTAATAATCTTCGCAAAACAACTATCAATAACTGATGAACACAATAACTGATGAACAAGCCTATTTATAATCAAACTGATGAACATAACATAGACTATGTAAAATCATCTAACAAAACCAAACAGCCTAATAATCTTCGCAAAACAACAACTATCAATAACTGATGAACAAAACCAATAACTGATGAACAAGCCTATTTATAATCAAACTGATGAACATAACATAGACTGTAAAATCATCTCACAAAACCAAACAGCCTAATAATCTTCGCAAAACAACAACTATCAATAACTGATGAACAAAACCAATAACTGATGAACAAGCCTATCTATAATCAAACTGATGAACATAACATAGACTGTAAAATCATCTCACAAAATCAAACATCCTAATAATCTTCGCAAAACAACAACTATCAATAACTGATGAACAAAAACTGATGAACAAGCCTATTTATAATCAAACTGATGAACATAACATAGACTATGTAAAATCATCTAACAAAACCAAACAGCCTAATAATCTTCGGCAAAAAAACAACTATCAATAACTGATAAACAAAACAAATAACTGATGAACAAGTAACTGATGAACATAACATATACCTTGTAACAATCTACTTTCCCACTTTCTCATGTATGCAGTACCTTCATTCCCGGGGAGTTGCATACGGTCGTGTAGCTTTTTCGATCTTTTTTCCGTGAAGAGTTTTTCTATTTTTGTGTCATCTAAAAATTTAAATAAAATAAAATTAAAATCAGATTATTCAAAAATAACTAATAAACTAACAAATGAACTGATGATAGATGAATGCAAAAAACTAAAATTAAAAAAATTAAACCAAAATTAAAAAATAAATCATTAACTTACTTTTAGTTTTCATCTTTCCGAGTGCAAATCGTTCACTTTAGTCCGTAAATTTGAGTGAAAATCGGGTTTTTTTATCGGAATAAACCCTAATTAGATCCCCAATTTAGAGAGAGGATTTTAGAGGTTTCGATGTTTTTTGTGAGAGAGAAATGAGGTGGGCTGGAAGTGAAAGAGGTGGGAGGGAAATATGAAATTACAATTATACCCTTCTATTAGTCAGATACAGTATTTCTCCGCTTTTTTTTTTCTAGTTTCAATCCCAACCGTTGGATTGAAATCGGACGGTTACTGTTTGTTTTTAGACTTTTTAATTTATGCCCCCTTTGCAAGGGATCGCACCTCATTTATACAAAGGGAAGGCTAGCGTCCAAAGAAAACCTTAAGGAAGGACACGCGTCAAAAAATAACCCGATCCAACGGTCAGTAATCAAAAGGACAAAAGCAAGGCTAGTGGAATGGCGCATGGCCCACCGGGTCCAATCAGTCAGAACATGCAAGGCCCAGAATTACCCATGCTACACAGTACACAAAACAAGAAGGAAAGCGTAATATAGACGCTCCAAAGGTGCGGAAAAGAAATGGCTCCGTCAAACTTAAGTCTAGTAACATTCACCGCACGCGACAAATGTCCACATGCAACGAATACACTAGACTAGGGGGACTTGATGACGAAGTACTTCCTAAGAAAAGGGAGCGCCAGAAGGACACTTTAAAAAGTGCGGAAAGGAAAATCGCTTAGTCAACTCAAGTCTAGTAACATTCACCGTACGCGACAAATATCCGCACGCAGTAAATACTCTAGACTGGGGGGACTTGATGACGTATAGCACGTATAACAGGCCTGTTTTAGCTAAAGATCTTACTTTCAAAAGGAGAATATCTGATATTGTTTGGACTGATAGAATAGAGCCTGAAGAGTTTGAGGATTTGTGGGAGCGATTGTTAGTTGATTTTGATTTAAAAGGACACAAATGGCTTTCAGATATGTATAATTTGAGGCAGAAATGGATACCAGCCTATTATAGGGATGAACCGATGTCGGGATTGATGAGAACTTCTTCTAGGTCAGAGAGTGAAAACAATGCTTATGGTAGATTGACAAGTATTGATTTGACTTTATGGTAGTTCTATAATCATTTTGATAGTGTGGTGGGGTGCCAAAGATTTTCTCAACGTAAAAATGATCATGACAGTCGTTATACTATTCCAGATATGCACACTGAACTTGATTTAGAGCAGGAGGCTTCAGAAATATATACTCGGTCGATTTTCTTTGATGTTCATACTGAGATTTATGCTTCTGTGATTTCATGTATGTCGGTTAGTGTTTCGGCTGATGATTCTGGCAAAAAATATGTTATACAAGATACTGGTGAAGATGAGCAGATTTCTAGGCGACATCGTCAAGTGGAGGGCGTTGTAAATGAAGTTTTTTATGAGGTAACATCTTTTTTAATCTGTTCATCAGTTTTTTGTTCATCGGTTTTTTATTGTTATAAAATTACTTTTTAATCATCATATCTTTTATTGTTCATCAATTTTTTGTAATTTACCACTGTATGTACTACTTTCTTTTTTTGTAGGTCTTGTGTAAACCAGCTGAAGACTTTTATCAGTGTTCGTGCAAACGTTTTGAGTCATATGGACTTTTATGTCGTCATATCTTTAATGTGCTTCGGTTGTCAAAGGTTAAAAAGTTTCCAAAGAAATACGTGCTTAGGCGTTGGTCAAAGGATTCTCTACCACCTGCATCTGTCATTCAAGCCACAGGTGATAGTCCTTATATGATCCTGCGTGAGATATTCTGAGCAGTCGAGTATTGTGTGAATCGTTATGCAGATGATCCAGAGCTACTACAAAAGTTTAGAGATCATCAGGTTCAGTTAATGGCGAAGGCAGATGCTGATGTTCCTATACCGAAAAAGACTAATAAATGAGATAGGCTTGCTTCTATTCTTGGTGTGTCGCAACCGGTAGAGACCATTGTAAATGTTCCAAAACAGGTTAGTACTGTTGTTCATCAGTTAATGCTTTTTTTTTTAGTTATTATAGGTTAACAGTTAGTTTTTATGATTTTTAAGTTGATGAACATTATTGTTTTTGCTTCATCACCTATTGGCTTTTAACTATTATGTTATCACATAGGTTCATCAGTTTGTTGTTAATGTTTTGTTCATCATTTTTTTCCTTGTGTTATGATTTTTTTCAGCATGTGTTTTCAGCATATTTTTGATCATCTAATTTTTATTACCCTGGTTTGTTTTCGAAAACAGGTTAGTACTAAAGGTTCTAGAAAAAGGATTAAGAGTAGTCTTGAGCGTTCAGTTAATCCAAGTGGGAAGTCTAGGAAGAGCTGTAGATATTGCAAATGTAGCATGAAAGATCATGATCAAGCCAAGTGCAATGCTATTAGAGCTGAAATTGCTACTAAGAAGGCTAGTGATAAGGCTGCTATAAAAGAGAGCAAGCAAAAGGCGAAGTTGGCTGCTAAGAAGGCGAAGTTGTCTGATATGAATGCTTGTGTTGTTACTTAGCTTTTGTTTCCTTTTTCTTTTATTGTCAAAATAAAGGTGTACTTGATATGTTTTTTTGATACTCTTATATATAATAAAGGTTTAGTTGTTGATATGTTTGTTCATCAATTTATCAGTTTATAGAAGCAAGTACATGTTTGTTCATCAGTTTATTAAAACTATTTGTTCTTCAGTTTATTATTAATGTTTTGTTCATCAGTTTAAGAAAAATGTTCACCAGTTTAATAATAACAATAATAATAATTAACTCATCAATTTATCAGTTTATAAAAGCAAGTAAATGTTTGTTCATCAGTTTACTAAAACTATTTGTTCATCAATTTGTTCATCAGTTTGTTATTAGTGTTTTGTTCATCAGTTTAAGAAAAATGTTCACCAGTTTAATAATAACAATAATAAGTAATAACAATAATAATAATTAACTCATGTACATTTATCAGTTTATAGAAGCAAGTACATGTTTGTTCATCAGTTTATTAAAACTATTTGTTCATCAGTTTTGTTCATCAGTTTATTTTTAATGTTTTGTTCATCAGTTTAAGAAAAATGTTCACCAGTTTAATAATAACAATAATAATAATAATAATAATAATAATAATAATAATAATAATAATAATAATAATAATAATAATAATAATTAACTCATCAATTTATCAATTTATAGAAGCAAGTACATGTTTGTTCATCAGCTTAATGTTTTGTTCATCAGTTTGTTCATCAATTTAACTCATGTACATTATTCATCAATTTATCAGATGATAGAAGCATGTATAACATGACCAACCATCCAAATATTTCAACATACTTGACAAAAAAAACCTCAAATATTCCAGATGTTCATACTAAACAAAACATACGAATCTAAGTAACAGAACCAAACATTGTTTTCACTTAGCAACATTGGCCGTAGGGATAATATCGAAGTAGTCGCTGATACGGCTATTTATTGCTTCAACTGATTCTTGTTGGAGTTTTTTCCTTGTCTTCAAATCCAATTTCAGATATGCTTGAACTTCTTTTTCAATTCCTTCCTTGTTTTCATTGAAGTCAGATAGCATAATCTTTGTGAGATATTTCATTCTCAAGTTCCTTATATGCTCCTCTTGTTCTTTTCCTTCTGGTACAAATCCAGCATCATATTTTGCCATGCTTCCTTGATATGTTTCCATATGTCGCATGGCGAAAATGCCACAATCAATCACATTTTCTTGTGTTCTCCATGGCATCTCAACAATGCAGAGCTTGTAATCCTTCAAGTTTGCTACGCGTGGATGCCTTTTTTTGCTCAAAAACTTTAAAAAAAGTGCTTTCTGTAATAACATATTAATAACAATGAGTTTCGTTACCTTTTCAAACGCATTGATGAAGATAATTTGAAACGGTGGAATACTTACCAAATTACCCAGATTCCTCCCATATCTATCTCCCAATTTCATATTGTGAAGCATGTTGTCTAGAACGTGAATTTGAGGATCTTTCAAATTGAAGCACACACCATAATAATGTTCATCATTGAGCAACATAGGAAAAAATACCTGCCATACATGGAGTGTTCATCAGTTTATTAATATACTTTTGTTCATCAGTTTTTTATCTTATAAGAATTAATACAAATAAAATTGTTTACCAGATCTATTTCAAGAATAGATTCATAATTTGACAGGTATACAGCATTATTCATGTTTTCCTCAAACATGTTATACACCGAAGCCTTCCTTACATCCCCTTCCATTATCTTCTTTGTCTGTTTTTCATCAAAATTCATAAGGATAAGGAGACAGACTTATTTTTCTAAAAATATTTTGTTTCTTTTATATAACTTACAATAATCCTTGTATTGCAGAATAGTTTCTTCAACGACTGAAAGCTTTTCTTTTTTTCACCCATATTCAGTAAGTGTGTCCACATGTCAATTACCGCAGCAATTACTTCATTTCCAAATTGCAAGCTCTCAAAATGTATTCTCAGACCATCAAAAAAGTAAGTCTTAAACAAAATATCACTGCCAATTAAAATTAATATAATATTTTAGTGAAAAACATTCCTATTTTTTTGCTTTTGATGAACCAATATAAATTTTAAATTCACGAGCATAATTTAGATTACTTACTCTACATTTCCTTGTGCGGAGAAGATAGTCTCAGCAACCTTTTTTTCGTTGTCATTTGGTTTGTTTTTCATGACCACCACTCTCTGTAAGTAAGGAGACTTAAGTGCTTCAGTTGGCTTCACTTTTCTTTTTCCCAAGTCTTCTTCTTTTTGCATTTTTTCTTTTTGGTCTGGCATTTTTAGCTTTTTAGCAACTGTATTGAATGAACTTAGCTGAGTGGTTTTCAGTTTTAGTTCTGGTGTTTCGCTCAACCATGATATCCTCTTCAATTTTTGTTCTGGTGCAACGCTCACAAATGATATCGGCATTATCATCTTGGGCTTGGTGTTGAAAATTCTTCAGGTTCAGTTGTTTCAACTTTTGAAGCATCCTTCAGAATTTTTGGCCAAGTATCCTTATCTACTGCTTCTCCATGCATGACTGATGATGGGTTCAAGAAAGATAATTTGGCAATTAATTCATCCACACTAATCTCTGGTTTTATGTTTTCATATAAAACGATATCGAGATTCTTATTTTTCTCCACCTCTGTGATATTGAACAACGGGAATTCTGGTTTTTTCCTTTCTCTTTGACGTTCTATCTGTTCAAAATCTTTCACGAATTCTGGATCATTGAACATTTGAGTTAGTGTTGGTTCATCAGTCTTTGTTGGTTCATCAGTCTGTATTGGTTCATCAGTCTGTGTTGGTTCATCAGCTTATGTTGGTTCATCAGTCTGTGTTGGTTTATCAGTATGTAGATCCTCTTTATGTTCATCAGTTTCTTTAGCTTCTGGTTCATGTTCAGAGCCATCTTCATCAACATCTAAATCAGCTTCTTCACCTTGAAATTGTGATTGATGAACAACAATTTCCTTCGAGCTTTCACCCACTCTGTTTACTAACCTATTCATCCATTCCTGTACACCTAACAAAGCTGTATGTCGAGGGTATTTTTCCAATGCAGCTCTCAACATGTCATCAATTTCTGTTTTCAGCTCTTGAAATATTGTTAACATGTTCCTCAATGAATGGTCAAATTCCTGTTATTATTTAAAATTTAATAAATATGATATACAAAATAATTATTACTCTAATATATATTAAAGATTTTTACCTCTGGTGATTTGAATTGTGAATAAATCCCTTGAAATTCTAAAACCATCGCTGATAATTGTTGTGTGAGCTCAATACTGTCAGATGACAAGCTCTTTTGTTCATCAGTTTCTGTTACTTCAGTTCCATCAGTTCCAGTCAATGGATTACGAGTTTCAACACTTTCATCAGTTCCGATCATTTGATTTCCAGAATCTGTTAATTTATTGAATGAAATTTTAAAAATATGTCTTAATAACTAATCTATGTTCAATATAAACAAATTTCAAATACACATAATTTTTTTACCGATCATATCTTCATCAGTGCATTGTTGCTCGCCAATATCATCTATATGAACACTCGTTATGTCTTCCCTTGTATGAAGAGTATCATGAAGTGCTTCACCTTCAAATGTATCTTGTGCTGCAATGTCACCATCAATCACAGGCTCTTTCTCCCCACTTTCACCTTCAAACTCAGGCTCTTTCCTCTCTAATTCTGTCATCACTGATTTTCTTTTCAATTTTCTTCTGTATTCTATTACTCTTGCTCCTTTTTCAACAACAAAAAGGTATTTTTAAGTAACGCTTTTTAACATGTTTTACACAATTCATCATTAATATATACATACCAATTCTTACCATCTTTATCAGCTTTTTCCACTTCATATGTGTTCTGTTCTTCTGCCAGCACTATTTGTTTTTCTTGTCCATCATCCACTGTTACAAGTTTTTTAATTAAAACTGATGAACATATATGTTTTTAACTGATGAACATATATTTTATTAACTGATGAACATATAATAAAACTGATGAACAAATAATAAAATCATATGTTCATCGGTTATCAAATTATTATACCTTCTTTAGTATTACAACCCTTCTTTGAATCATTCTTTGCTTTTTCAACATCTGCAAAATAGAAGCTAATTAATTTTTTATTTAAAGACGTAAAATCACAGTTTTTTAAATAATATGCTTACCTTTAACTTTTTTCTTTTTAGTACAAAGTGTTTTAATCAATACGGTTTGATCTTCTGCTGGCATCAGTTCCGCTATAAGAAAAAGATAGAATATAAGTTACATGTAAATATAATAAAATCATGTGTTCATCAGTTCATCAATTTATTATACCTTCAGTTGTTTTCTTCTCAGTAGTCCTCAGTTCTTTAACCAATGTCTTTGTCATTTTTGGTTTTTTTGAGGGTACTACATCATTCTGTATTTCATCTGCTCCAACATCGTCCATTTCTTCTTCTTCTTCATCGTCCATATCTTCTTCTTCGTCATCTTCTTTCTTTACCATTTTTTTTATGTCTTTCCCAAACATCATCTCATCCAATTCAATTATCAAATCTGTTTTCCAATATTTAAAAGCTGGATATTGTGGGTTTTTCAGGCAAGAATTGGCGAATATCAACTGCATTTTTAAGTTAATACATGTATGTTCATCAGTTATCAATTAATACATATCTGTTCATCAGTTAATACATATATGTTCATCAGTTATCAAGTGATAGAAATTACCTCCAGTAACAAGAGTGGGCCAAAGAAGCGCGTCTTTCCGCCCTTCCAAATTGATCTTTGGGACTTCAGATAATCCAACATGTATTCACACCAATCCATTTCTTTCACATTTTCAAGAGAACTTAAAGATGGTATAATGCTTAGATTAAGAGTCCCTGTTGAAACCACATGCGCCATAATAGTTGAAAACATGACTAAAAAATTCAACTGAAATAGCCTTCCAACGTCATTTCTCTTTATCTGAATCTTCATTCTTTTGAGCAAATGTTTATTAGCATATAATCTTGACAGTCCGTTGAATTGATTTTTAAATTCTTGGTAAACAGTATTTCCTCTTTCCTTCAACACATCACATATTTCAACTTCAAAAACGCCCATTGGTAATCCAGTTGTCTGATGAACAACTTCAGGGGTAATCTCAATAGATTTACCAAATACCTTCAAGGTTCCTGTTTCTGCATCGAACCTTTTTAGCAACCAATATCCTAAACGGCTTGGCATTGCATTAATTCCAAACTCCAACATTGATCCAAACCCTAAAGTTGTAACTGCTTCCTTTTGTTCATCAGTTAAATCCTTAATAACTTCAAATAAAGGACCTGGGAAAGACTTTATTAAAACCCTATCAAATGTTGAACGTGGTTGGCGAAGTTTTTGATGCAGTTTAGAATCTATGTCATCGGAAAGAACTGGTTTAGATGAACCAGAATTTTTTGTTTTTGAACTTGTTTCAGTAACCGGATTGTCACGTTTGCGTTTAAGAAACCTTAGAAACTACATTTTTTTTTCCTGTAAATGCATCCTTTACGAAATCATCATCACTTGGTGAATATGCTTTTACTGGAACAGATTTCTTTGCCTTCTTTGAATCTGTACATATCAAACAAAACATAATACATGTATCAGTAACTGATGAACCAAAAAAATAACTGATGAACAACAGTTGATGATAAAAATTTAAACAAAAACATGATGAACAAAAGATGTTGGCAAGTCAATAATCTTCACAAACTATCACTATCAATAACTGATGAACAAAAAAATAACTGATGAACAAGGATATTACCAATAACTGATGAACATAACATAGACTATCTAAGACTATTATCATCTAACAAAACCAAACAACATAATAATCTTCGCAAAACAACAACTATCAATAACTAATGAACAAAACCAATAACTGATGAACAAGCCTATTTATAATCAAACTGATGAACATAACATAGACTGTAAAATCATCTAACAAAACCAAACAACCTAATAATCTTCGCAAAACAACTCTCAATAACTGATGAACAAAACCAATAACTGATGAACAAGCCTATTTATAATCAAACTGATGAACATAACAGACTTTGTAAGACTATTATCATCTAAAAAAACCAAACAGCCTAATAATCTTCGGAAAACAACAACTATCAATAACTGATGAACAAAACCAATAACTGGTGAACAAGCCTATTTATAATCAAACTGATGAACATAACATAGACTATGTAAAATCATCTAACAAAACCAAACAACCTAATAATCTTCGCAAAACAACTATCAATAACTGATGAACACAATAACTGATGAACAAGCCTATTTATAATCAAACTGATGAACATAACATAGACTATGTAAAATCATCTAACAAAACCAAACAGCCTAATAATCTTCGCAAAACAACAACTATCAATAACTGATGAACAAAACCAATAACTGATGAACAAGCCTATTTATAATCAAACTGATGAACATAACATAGACTGTAAAATCATCTCACAAAACCAAACAGCCTAATAATCTTCGCAAAACAACAACTATCAATAACTGATGAACAAAACCAATAACTGATGAACAAGCCTATCTATAATCAAACTGATGAACATAACATAGACTGTAAAATCATCTCACAAAATCAAACATCCTAATAATCTTCGCAAAACAACAACTATCAATAACTGATGAACAAAAACTGATGAACAAGCCTATTTATAATCAAACTGATGAACATAACATAGACTATGTAAAATCATCTAACAAAACCAAACAGCCTAATAATCTTCGGCAAAAAAACAACTATCAATAACTGATAAACAAAACAAATAACTGATGAACAAGTAACTGATGAACATAACATATACCTTGTAACAATCTACTTTCCCACTTTCTCATGTATGCAGTACCTTCATTCCCGGGGAGTTGCATACGGTCGTGTAGCTTTTTCGATCTTTTTTCCGTGAAGAGTTTTTCTATTTTTGTGTCATCTAAAAATTTAAATAAAATAAAATTAAAATCAGATTATTCAAAAATAACTAATAAACTAACAAATGAACTGATGATAGATGAATGCAAAAAACTAAAATTAAAAAAATTAAACCAAAATTAAAAAATAAATCATTAACTTACTTTTAGTTTTCATCTTTCCGAGTGCAAATCGTTCACTTTAGTCCGTAAATTTGAGTGAAAATCGGGTTTTTTTATCGGAATAAACCCTAATTAGATCCCCAATTTAGAGAGAGGATTTTAGAGGTTTCGATGTTTTTTGTGAGAGAGAAATGAGGTGGGCTGGAAGTGAAAGAGGTGGGAGGGAAATATGAAATTACAATTATACCCTTCTATTAGTCAGATACAATATTTCTCCGCTTTTTTTTTTCTAGTTTCAATCCCAACCGTTGGATTGAAATCGGACGGTTACTGTTTGTTTTTAGACTTTTTAATTTATGCCCCCTTTGCAAGGGATCGCACCTCATTTATACAAAGGGAAGGCTAGCGTCCAAAGAAAACCTTAAGGAAGGACACGCGTCAAAAAATAACCCGATCCAACGGTCAGTAATCAAAAGGACAAAAGCAAGGCTAGTGGAATGGCGCATGGCCCACCGGGTCCAATCAGTCAGAACATGCAAGGCCCAGAATTACCCATGCTACACAGTACACAAAACAAGAAGGAAAGCGTAATAAAGACGCTCCAAAGGTGCGGAAAAGAAATGGCTCCGTCAAACTTAAGTCTAGTAACATTCACCGCACGCGACAAATGTCCACATGCAACGAATACACTAGACTAGGGGGACTTGATGACGAAGTACTTCCTAAGAAAAGGGAGCGCCAGAAGGACACTTTAAAAAGTGCGGAAAGGAAAATCACTTAGTCAACTCAAGTCTAGTAACATTCACCGTACGCGACAAATATCCGCACGCAGTAAATACTCTAGACTGGGGGGACTTGATGACGTATAGCACGTATAACAGGCCTACTGGGCCTAATCCATGCTATACACATACTGGGCCCCAGCCCAACAACGAGAATTACTATGAACGTTGGACCAACAGTAAGCCTAATAACGAAATTGGCTATAGTCCAGACTAAAAGACGCACGCAGGAAACCCTAGCGGTAAACCTCGCCTATAAAAGGGGCTCTAATCCCCATACAAGGTACAACTTTCTCTCTCATAATAACACACACATACTCTTATTTCTCTGACAAGAATGTGTACTTACTCTCACGCCGGAGTCTAATTGTGAGGTCCGTCCCCACGGTAAGGCTAACAGTTTACTCTTTCTTGTGCAGGGAATTCAATCAAACTACTTGGATTAGTACAAGATCAGCCCACCAACAGCTTGTTAGCCCAATCCAACAAGCAATACTAACACCCATTACAACCCGTCACACTTTTTGTACTAACACCCGTCACACTTTTTGTACTAACAATAACCGAGACACAATCGACATCCAACTTACCTGCCAACTCAGCATTGGACATCTTCTTCATTTTCAAGACCTTATGAGTCTGAGGATCTTCAACATCCTCTGAATCACCTGTATCCGAAGCCTTTTGTCTTTTTCCTTTGTTGGATAATGAATTTCGGACTGGTGAATTTTGATGTTTTCTCCTTTTTAATAATGCATTTGGAACAACATCATCTTCGTCATCTGACTGCGAACTATATATCTGTAACCATATGATCAACATACCAACGTTCACTCAATATATATATATATATGTAACCAAATGATCAACATACCAACGTTCACTCAATATATATTTTGGATAATAAAGTGAAAATAAAGAATCATCTAATTCTATCTTTATTTTCACTTTTTTGTAATTCTATATGTGTTGCAACATTTGCGAGACATGTCAATTGTAAAATTATTGCAACGTTCATAGGATAGAACAATTTAACTGATTTAACCAATTGATGTCTCATATTGTAATAACTATGGACTTACTATAGAGAACAGTTTAGGGAATTTCTCTTAAATGATATCTAGAATAAACATGCATGACGAGGCATTACTATCAGGAATGACAAAAACTATTACCTCAGGTAGAGCTTTGAGTCTATCAGTCAACGTATTGGGTAAAGTCTTTGCAAGTATTGGCCAAAATGTACTCAGTTTCTCCCGAACCTGCATATATGTAAATTATGCATAAAATAGGCGATCTTAATAAAGAAACGTGTTTAACAATGGGAACATAATCTTACATGTTTGATCACTCTCCATGTGGATTCAAATGGATAAACTTCATATGATTCATCAACAGGGGCGTCTTCTAGCAACACTTCCATACAAGAAAGTACCGAGTTTGCTAAGGAGTCAAGATTGTATCCTCCTTCTAATGCCATAACAATCTTTCCCTTGCTAAACTCCATCAACTAGACAAAGCATCAAGCACCAAAACTACCATCAAATTGATATTTACTTTTGTATCATTTGAAATTTAAGAGCATGACATTCATTATATGCTAACCTTCTTCAACAGTATAGAAAAACCATGAGGCGTGACACAGCAGCCGCCAAGAGGATCACCAATTGCTGCTCAAGTAAATAAATTGGTAAAGATTAAAACAATAAACTATTACTTCACCATGTAATAATCATTTAATCATGAGTAATAGCTGACCTGCATCAAATCCCGCCGAAATTAGAATTATGTCAGCGTTGAATTCTCTTGCAACTGGGATCAATATGTGGTCCCAAACTGCAATATAATCTGCCTCGTCACAGTGAGCATTCTCCCATGGAACATTTATATTATACCCTGAGCCTGGCCCCTCACCCACCATCGTGTGTGATCCATCATCACCACCAGGATAAAAACTCCCATTCTCATGTCTGCATATTTACAATGTATACTAAGAATAAGCATAAGAGGTAACCGTGTGATTTTACGGAAATAAATCATGTGTTTTACCTGTGAACAGAGAAGGACAGCACTCGAGAGTCCTTCCAGAACATCTTTTGAGTAGCATTACCGTGATGGACATCCCAGTCAACAATTAGTATCTTTTTTATACCTAATTTCTAAATAACAAAAGGTTAATTTAGTTAATGATACATAATAGCTAAATGTTGAGTTCACAAACCAATATACAATGGAGCACGCATTAAAGATATATAAAACTACATATATCGCTCTTACTTTGTGTTCAAGTAGAAAGCTTGCTGCAATAGCAACATTGTTGAATAGGCAGAATCCCATTGGTTCACTTTTTTCTGCATGGTGTCCAGGTGGCCTTACAATTGCAAAGGCACAATTAAGCTCCCCTTTTGCAACTTTCTCAGCAACCTATTGAATAATTCATCAATTAACGTTTACAGACATGCATGTACGTAGATGATTAAAAAAAATACAGTCAGAGATTATATCATAGTATCAACTTTCAATGTAATGATATCTGAGCTACTCACCTCAAGCACGGAACCAGCGGCAAGATAAGCAGATTCAGATGAACCTTCATTGAAATATATATCATCATATTTTGCAGCCACCTTATTTCTTTGTGAGACCTTTTTGGAGCTTATAGTCTTGATCAAATTGATGTGACTTTTAGTATGAACTGCTTCTATATATATGTCTTCTACTTCTTTAGCTTTGAAAACCACACATCTGAATGATATTTCAGGGATAATCATTAACACAAAATGACTTATCAATAGACATTCATTCCGGGGTAATTATTTAATTCACAGTTAGAAATAGCAAAAGTTACTAAACAGCAACAAAATCATACTTTTTGTGAACTATATGACTGATTACTAGTATAACCAGCTGAACGGGGTCAAATTGTTAGTGCGACTTGTTTTAGTGGGCAAATGTCACTAACCAGTGACATAATCAGATTGATCATTTTTGGAAATTGAACTTTTCTTCGAATAGATTTAGTAATTAAATTATTCAAGTTATTTGGGTAAAAAGTAAAAACAAATGCTGACATGGATAATGTGACTTTGTCAAGAGCGAGAACAAGTGGGGATCTGTATTGGAGACCACATCTTACAACCTAAAGAGTCCTTTAGAAATCTGGGCTCGGTGATAAACAAATCGGGGAGGATAGACGAGGACATAACCCATCATATAAGAGCAGATTGGTTCAATTGAAACGCGGCTATAGGGGTCCTATATGACAAGCAAGTACCTTTAAAACCGAAACGGAAATTTTATAGGGTGACAACTAGACCAACTATGTTGTAAGTGTTTGAGTGCCGGCAGTAATGAAGGCTTAAGCAAATAGGGTACAATTGACGGAAACGACATATTAGTCTTTACACATAATATATTAGGGTTTTTCTAACTTGTGCCCTAGGGGCACAGGTTAAGCACACCATAAGTACACCGGATTCACGAAAAAGTAAATATGGATCCACATAAAAGTATAGACAAGTGTACTTTTACATGAGTCCCGATGCACTTTTTGTGTACTTTTATTGTGCTCAACTTGTGCCCCTATGGCACAAGTTAGAAAAACCTAATATATTAACGTTCCTTTTCCCTTTCCCTTTCCTAAAAAAAGTAAATAAATAAATAAAATGGGATGAAGATTTTTTTAACAAAAATTCATCTCATCTTACTCTACACTTCCTTTCCCTTTTTTAAAATAAAATTTAAAAACACAAAAACATTATTTTTTCTTTTTTTAGAATGGCAATTTTTACAACCTAGACAACCTATCTTACAAATTTTATCTCACATGTAGACACACAATCCTATTGATGGTCACTCACATACCGCTGGCCAATGAGGCCTTTGGTAAAAATTATTTTTTCTTTACTTCCCCCTCAAATTTTAACTCAACCTACTAAAGTACATATTTCTAGTTTATTAACACACTTTAATAACATGTGAGAGAAGTAAGTAAGAAAGTAAACCTTTTGGGAATACCAGCAGACAAAAGCTTGTTCCAAACAGCTAAAATGCGGTCGGGGTTTTCGGGATGAGGTTCGCCTTTAGTCTTAGGTGTTGCATGTTTACACATTCTTTCATCGTACACCAACCCAACACGACGCTTTTGTTGTTGTTGAGATTGTGCTCCATTTTTACTAGTGTCATTGGGCGGGAACTTCATTTAAACAGACTAATAAGTGATTAAGAAAATGGTGGGGTTTCAAATGTGAAAGATGCGTTTGTTTTTTTTTTGGTTTTTTTACCTATTTAGATTTGTACAGTAACTGTGTGAGCTGGTACTTTGTGTTTTAGATGATGTACATTAGTAATTATCAGTGTATTCATTGAAATGGGGTGGGTCAAGTGTCAACTCAAGTTACTTAAGTGATGGTGGTGGGTAACTTTTCGTTTCTCTTTATTTAAGACTAGCAGGGTATCCGCGCGATACGGCGGCGGATACTCTGAAATAAAAAATTTCAATAAACCATGCTTTATAATCTAAAACGTTTTATGTGACGATAAATTTGCGGATGCCAAAAGTTTCATGTCGCATATTTCAACTCTTTAGAATATTATAGTAGGGTACCAGCGCGTTGCGATAGCGGGTATCAAGTAATAAAATTTTCGGCAAAAAATGTTTTCAGTTTTATGTTTTCTCTTACAATAACTTTACCAATAGCGAAAACATAATGAGTTTGAATAACTTTAAAAAAAGTGATGGATAATATCAAACTAATTCATATAAAAACAATTGAAAGTGACGTGATTTTGCGTTGCGGTAGTCAATAATGTTATGGGTTATGGTCAAATTAGTTGATAGTGGTCCGTAGTCACAAGTAAGTAGAAACATTTTTTTATGAAATATATATATATATTTGAACATGTTTGTATCATTAATATTGTTTATTACATTTGTCCCATATAGATAAAAAAATATAAATAAAATAGTACTTATAATGTATACATCTTGTAAAGTATATATTTATGAAAAAATGTTTGAAATCATTAATATTGTTTAGAGTAAATTACACCGTTCGTCCCTGTGGTTTGCGTTGACCGCAGGGTTTAGTCCTTTGACCAAAAAAATTGCACCATACGCCCTTAAGTGTGAAACGTTATGCACCGTTCGTCCCTCCGTCCATCTGGGCCCACCAACTCAACTTAACCCCTAAGGGCATATCCGTCATTTCTTGTCTCCCCTTTTTCCCGCCCAAATTATAACCCTATATCCTGTTGTCTTCCCCTTTTCCCACCCACCCACATAAACCTAAATCACATTCCTTCCACCACCATTTTCAAAACAAAGGGTTTTCTCAAATCAAATCAAAATCATGGTTAGATGTCCTCGTTGCCAAACACTTGCAGTTATGAAAACATCATGGACAAATAGAAACCCAGGTCGAAGGTTTTATGCCTGTTCCCAAATTGTATGTGTTAATGGTTTTAGTTTGTAATTGAACAATAACAGTATTTGTTGTTTAATTTTGTTTTACAGGATTTGTTGTTTAATTTTGTTTTACAGGATTGTAACAGATTTGTTGATTGGGTGGACCCAGAAATGTGCCATCGTTCAATGGTAGTTATACCTGGGTTATTAAGGTCTTTGAACAACCATCAAGAAATCCTACAAAATATGGAGCAAGAAAGAGCAACATTGAAGAAGTATGTTATGGTTTCATGTATTTTGTTGTTTGTGTCTGTAATGTATAACATATTGACCTAGCAGTGTAGTATTTGGGTGTTAAGAGATAGATGTATTTTGGGTGTTTAATGTTAGATGCATTTTGTGTATGTTATGTAGCACCATTGTAATGAAAACAAGCTTTGTAGCATTATTGCAATGTACTGTTCTACATATTGCAGTCACTTTTATGAATTTTACTATTTCATTTTGTCACTTTTATGCATATGCAGTCACTTTTATCAATGCAACACTATTTCTAGGTTGATGCAGTCAATGAATCAATGGCACTTTGCTGCATTCTTGCAATTCAATGGTATACAGTTTACTTGCATTATTGCAATTTCTACATTACCACACCTCTATATAAGGGCACATATGGATAATACAAAACCATATCAAACATCTTCCTAACCTATTCATAATTGCTGCAAAGATGAGTTCAGGAAACAAGGGTTCCAACAAGAGGAAAGGTTATATACATCTTCATGTTCCTTTTCCATCTCTTATATGTTAAACATACTTATGTTTTATTGTTTTTTTTTTTTTTTTTTTTGTATTATTTTGTTTTCAGAAGTTATCTGCATTTCAAGTGACACATCTGAAAGTACTGATGACAAAAGTTCAGGTAACACATGGACAGGGTATTTTCCATTGTAGTATGTGGTACCACCTGATGAGATAGAGTTTTATGGACCAAAGGTGGGCTCAAGTTCAAATGCAAAGGATGATGATAAGCCACTAACCCAAAAACAGATTCAAAAGCTTCTATTTGATGCAAGGACTAAAGTGCTAGGATTGCCTGCAAAGGCCAGTCTTGAAGAATTTGGTGTGAAACCTTATGTTGCACCAACTGAAATTGCAGCAAAAGGGAAGGGGAAGGGAAAGAAAATGATGGGTTAGAAGCAGTGGTGTTTCATGGTTTTCATGTGTACTGGTTTTCATGTGTACTGGTCTTTCATGTCTTTCAGTGGTGTTTCATGCTTTTATGGTATTTCATGTGTACTTGAACCTATTTTATGGTGTTTTAATGTTTCAGTTTACTTTATGTATGTTTTTTATGGTCTTTCATGTTCACTTGAACCTATTTTAGATAAGTTAGTGCAATGCTCTTGGTCTTTCATGTTTACAGTTACTAAATTACCAAAAGAATCTGTACATACCAAATTAAAGTCAAACAATATTACATACCAAATTAAAGTCAAACAAATTAAAGTCTAAAGCAACCATACCATTAATCAATCAAGTTTCAAGGCATATAATGCCATAAACATCCAAAACAACTTAATTGACATTGTGCATAAGACATACTAGAAACACAGACATAACAGACATAATCATAACATACACTATCAAACACAGACATGACAGATACTTCAACCTAACACAACCACCTTCTTCCTTGGTGCTCTATTCTTTGATGCACCATCTTCTGTTGCTGGTGCCTTCCCCTTATCTTGACTATCTGCTCTTGTCTTTGATTGTGAACCTGCAGGAGTATCAGAATCCAAATCCACCCCTTTGCTTGCATTTTTTCTCTTTTTTTACTTTGGCATTCTTGGTCCAGTACATGTTCTTTGATTGTGACCTCTTGACCCACATTTGTCACAAGTTACAGTCTTGTGCCCTCTTGAAAGCTTACCATCATTAACTATCTTAAAATCCCTTTCAGTCTTTGACCTTTTTCTTTCTTTCCTTGGTCTTCCAACTTGTGGATTATGTTTTGGTGGCAACAGACTAGTTGGAACAGTGCACTTGGGCCAATGGACAGGACCTCTGATTGGTTTTATATGAAAAGAATATACTTTCTTCCAAGTCTCTAACCTATAGCATGGATGTACCCACTCCTCTGGTAATGCAACCTCTTGATGATTAAGTGACATGTTCCAATTTGTTGCAACAGCATGTTTGCAAGGGATGCCTGTCAATTCCCATCTTCTACAAGTGCAGGTTCTAGCAACAACATTTACCACACACTGGTCATTCCATGGACCACTTACCTGGTATAACTCACCTCCATTCCAGCTAACAGTATACTTGTTAGCTTGAGCTGCATTTCCTTCAAAATTCTTGTAGCAGTTGGTGTGAGTGGTCCATCACACCTTGCAATAACTTTGTTAACATTGACAATCCTGGCAAGTTCTATTATTAGGTATTGCAATCTAAGTACTTACATGGAATGACAATTGAATAGCAGATGGAATGTATAATACCTTCTCATGAGATACTCCCTGGCAAACTCCAATGTGGAAATAATAGGCTTGTCTCTACCCCCTACTAGCTTGGCATTCAAGACTTCGCACATGTTGTTTAATAAAACATCTGACTTGGCTCTCTCTATTTAAGGAGTTTGTTGTTTAGATAATATTAGATCAACAGATACTATGAAATCAGTTAAAGTAAGAATACTATATACCTGAGAAATGTGATCTTGACCAGTGTTGTGGAGGAATGAGATTCAACCAGTCATAAGCCTCTTTCTTGAAAGCTTTCAACTCTTCCATTGTAACTTGAAACTCTGGGACTGTTGTTGCAGTTGCTGCTTTCCATAGCATATCCTTGTATGCAGTACCATTCCACTTCAACTTCATATTCTCATGAATATGTTTCACACAAAATCTGTGCTCTGCACATGGAAACAATTTTGCAATTGCTGGTATAATACCCTGCAGTTGGAAACAATTAATTAGTTAAGTAAGTTAAGGAATTAATTACAAACATTGAAATCAAATTAACTAGTTAAGTTAGTACCTTTTGCCTGTCACTTATGAAAGTGAAGTTGGAATTCCTGTACAGATCTAGGTCATCTCCAAGTTGATTGAGAAACCATGTCCATGACTCTGTGTTTTCTGTCTCAACAAGTCCATATGCCAATGGATAGATCCCATTGTTTGGATCAATACTCACAGCTGTCAAAAGTTGTCCTGGGTATGGACCCTTCATGAATGCTCCATCTAATCCAAGGATTTCCCTCATCCCAGCTCTGAATCCAGCTTTCAAAGGACCCAAACATATATAGATTCTCTTAAAAACTCTTGTTGGGACTTGATGATCTGCTTCAGCTTGAACATGGATCTTGACAGTTGTGTTTGGATTAGCTTGTTGCAATTCCAACACATAATCTCTTAGCATCTTATACTGATGTGTGTAATCACCCCTTAATTTCCTTTCAGCTTCTTGCTTAGCTCTAAATGCCTTACTTTCTGAAATAGTTAGTTCATGTTTTTTTGATAGTTGCTCTTGAACAGCTCTAACAGGTATATTAGGGTTTGTTTTCAACTGCTCAACTAATTCCTTTGAGAACCAATTGTAGGTGGCATAAAGGTTATCTCTTTCCTGTAGACATTTATGGACTGACTTGTATGTTTTTACCTCCCAAGATTCAGTCTTTTTGACTTTGGAAACTAACAGAACCCATGGACATTTACTATCATCCAACAGTTTTTGTCTATTAGGTTTACCCCCATTAATGATTACCTTCTTCCTTGGGCCTTTTTCACCCTCAGTTGGGCCTTTTTCTTGACTTGGCCCAGTGGACTGAGTTGGCCCACAATCATTGACTTCACCAGCTGGTAGAGAAGGGATAACACCTTTGCATACTGCCCTCACTCTCACATTGTCATTCTTTTCCATTCTTATTTTTCTCCTAGTCTCAATTGAATGCTCTCTAATGTACTCCTTCACCTTTTCTTTGTTTGCAAATTTTTGACCCACATAGAAATATGTCTTGTAAATTTTCTGACTAGCATGTGCTTGTTTTCTTAACTGCTTCAACTTCTTTTTCCTTAACCTACTACCTTCACTGTCACTACCTGATCCACTCTCAAAATACTCATTTTCTAATTCATTGACATCATCTCCATCTGCTTCATCTTCAATCTCAACTGCTTCCCTTTCTCTACACCCAACAAACTCCACAGTCTCATCAATTGTGTAGTTAAAGTCCCTCATGTCAACATCCACCTCATCTGCATTATTATTGTCATCTACTATGAAATCACTGTCTTGGCTATCATCATCTCCTTGACTATCACCCTCTGTTTCACTCTTAGTTTCACCCTCAGTTTCACCCTCAACTTCACTTTCAACATTCTCACTAGGATTACCCATTCCAACCTCAGGATTTGTTTCAAAATTCTCACTAGGATTTGTTTCAACCTCAGGATTTGTTTGAACATTCATTGGTGGTGATATAATGTCCAAGTCAGCAAATGGGTCAAAGTTAGGATCTTGTGACTCTACATATGGGTCATAAGAAGAATAAAATTCATTTGCAAACTGACTAGGGACTTGAGAAGACTCATCATTACCAACTGCAATACTTTGCCCTTGGTCTTTACCACTGCTTTGACCTATATCTTTACCTACACACCCTTCATTGACATCAAAAACTACTTTCTTAGCCACTGGGGTAATCCCTGCCTTTGATGTTATTGGTTCATTTAACTCTTCTATTACAAGTTTTTTATGCTTTGGTTGTATGTAAATGTCAGGATTGGTCTTTTCATGCTCAACATATACATCAACTAGCTTAAGACCTTCCATCACATACTTGCCTAATAACTGAACATCTTTGTCACATGCTAAAGGCTCTAGTCCATTGTCTAAATCATAATCAGGTTTCAAGAAATGGTAAAACATCAACCTATGACCATCATGACCTAAGTCTTCTAGCATAGAATCAATTTCATGGATTGAAAACTGATCACTGTCTATCAAATCCACAAAAGTAATCTTACCATTCTTGTAAATCCTGTTGGGTGCATTCGTGAAAAAACCTCCACGATTGAGCTTGATGGAAAACAGAGTAGAGTTTTTATCTGCAAATAATTAAAGGAATCAATCAGACAAGGGTTTTAGACATTAAAACACCAAACAAAGTACTGCAAACCCAAAAAATGCATACTCTAATGATTAAAAACATACGTCACTTAACACCATTATCAAAAAAATAACTATAAACAGTCACTTACGATACATGCAATATGGGTCTCGATCAACAACATCATTTGCTCTAATTTCATACAATGGGAGCACCATCTGATTCTTTGTGAAGTATCAGTACACAAGATTTGGGAAATGATTTGGGGAAGAAGATGAATAGTATGTGGGAAATGGTGCAAAAGATTTTAGTTTGGGGGACTGACAAGGTAGATGGGTTTTGATGGCCGAAAGTACTTGGGAAATGACCAAAATAACCCTTTAAAAACCTCCGTTAACCCACGTTATCTTGAGTTGGTGGGCCCAGATGGACGGAGGGACGAACGGTGCATAACGTTTCACACTTAAGGGCGTATGGTGCCATTTTTTTGGTCAAAGGACTAAACCATGCGGTCAACGCAAACCACGGGGACGAACGGTGTAATTTACTCTATTGTTTATAACACTTGTCCCACATAGATAGAAGATATAAATAAAAGAATGCTTATAATGTAAAGAAAACTTGCATGTTCAAGCAATCATTTAGAGTTATTCATGAAAAGTATAATAATTAATATACTAATATATTAATCATTTGTCTTAAAAAAAAACTGTCCCGACTTTTACAAAAAACCTTTTTTTTACTTTTGTGGTTAATTTTATTTAAAATAATTCAAAATTTATTTAGATTGGTTCTCGAAACACTCTTACGATATAATAATAGTTTTGGAACTTTGTAGTTTTTCATGCATTTTAAAATCATATTCATTTATATGTGCATTTTTGCATTAAAACTAAACTAATTCCAAAAGAAATAATAAATGAAGCATTAAAATGTTGTGGAAGATAAATTAGTAAAAGATATTTATTGTGTACATTATGCATTAAAATTTTTAATGCTTAAAAAACACATTAATGATATCTTTAAAAAATTTAGGAGAGAAGGTCATCCCTCCATTATAAGTAGTATAGATATAGATATGTGTAATATTTATAAAATCAAATAAATTATCATTTGTGAATTTACATCTTTGCATCATTTGTCTTAAAAAAATTATCCCGACTTTTACAAAAAACCGTTTTTTACTTTTGTTGATAATTTTATTTAAAATAATTCAAAATTTATTTAGATTGGTTCTCGAAACACTCTTACGATATAATAACAGTTTTGGAACTTTGTAGTTTTGCATGCATTTTAAAATCATATTCATTTATATGTGCATTTTTGCATTAAAACTAAACTAATTCCAAAAGAAATAATAAATGAAGCATTAAAATATTGTGGATGATAAATTCGTAAAAGCTATTTATTATGTACATTATGCATTAAAATTTGTAATGCTTAAAAAACACATTAATGACATCTTAAAAAAATTTAGGAGAGAGGGTCATCCCTCCATTATAAGTAGTATAAATATGTGTAATGTTTATAAAATCAAATAAATTATCACTTGTGAATTTACATCTTTGCATCATTTGTCTTAAAAAAAATTGTCCCGACTTTTACAAAAAACTGTTTTTTACTTTTGTGGTTAATTTTATTTAAAATAATTCAAAATTTATTTAGATTGGTTCTCGAAACACTCTTACGATATAATAATAGTTTTGGAACTTTGTAGTTTTGCATGCATTTTAAAATCATATTCATTTATATGTGCATTTTTGCATTAAAACTAAACTAATTCCAAAAGAAATTATAAATGAAGCATTGACATGTTGTGGAAGATAAATTAGTAAAAACTATTTATTGTGTACATTATGCATTAAAATGCTTAAAAAACACATTAATGACATCTTAAAAAAATTTAGGAGAGAAGGTCATCCCTCCATTATAAGTAGTATAGATATAGATATGTGTAATATTTATAAAATCAAATAAATTATCACTTGTGAATTTACATCTTTGCATCATTTGTCTTAAAAAAATTGTCCCGGCTTTTACAAAAAACCGTTTTTTACTTTTGTTGTTAATTTTATTTAAAATAATTCAAAATTTATTTAGATTGGTTCTCGAAACACTCTTACGATATAATAATAGTTTTGGAACTTTGTAGTTTTGCATGCATTTTAAAATCATATTCATTTATATATGCGTTTTTGCGTTAAAACTAAACTAATTCCAAAAGAAATAATAAATGAAGCATTAAAATGTTGTGGAAGATAAATTCGTAAAAGCTATTTATTGTGTACATTATGCATTAAAATTTGTAATGCTTAAAAAATACATTAATGACATCTTAAAAAAATTTATGATAGAGGGTCATCCATCCATTATATCTCTTTATTTAAGATGAAATCATTTGCACACTTAACATTTTGATTCTTTTAACCAGTTGTATATATGAGTGTCTCAATCAAAAGCTAATGTGTGTAAATCGTCTCTTTTATTTATAGAGAAATGATACATGAACCTAAACTTAGGCCTAAATTTAGACCTAAAAACATTTGGCATCATCCTGATGGCTAGAGACAAAGACCCACTTATTTTACAACCCATCAAGATGATGACAAGTGTTTTAGGTCTAAGTTTAGGTCCATGTATCATTTCTCTTATTTATATGTTTTACTTTCTCTTTTACTCACTTTATTTTACAATATAATATAATTTTATAAGTTTTTATTTTGTATATCTTGTCTTTTATTATTTATTTTAGTAGTTTTACTTTTACCCACTTGATTAAAAAAATAAGACACCTTTTTATATTTTTATATTTTTTATTTTGTGTTTTATTGCTTTTGACTTGTCAAACTTTATATATATATTTTTCGCAGTTTTATAAAAATAAAAATATAAAAATTAAAATAAAAAAGTAAAAGAAGTATTACAATTATTATAAGAGATGTATCAATAACCGGTCTCTTATCAAATTGACGAGCCAATAAGCTATTTGAAATGAGGAAAAAAAATAATAATAATAGAAAAATAAAAATAAAAACTTATTTTTGTTGGATGGTAGCTTTTATTATGGACATGTGAATTTATGTAAAATTTGAAAAATGAGTAGACTTATCTTTAACTTATGAACTTGTTTATTTGGGATTGTAGATTTAGGGGTGTTTAGCTAAGCTTATACGATGGGTTTATTAGCTTATATATAAGCCTAAATTAAGTGTTTGGCTAAGCTTATATGAGTGAGCTTATGAATTTACATAAAGGTTTTTGATAAACTCAAACTTTGTGGCTTAATTAAAAAGAGAGAATTTATATAAGTATACTATATTAAAAGACTTTTATACTCTCAATAGTTAAACCCATTTAATGTTCATGTTTTTCTTTGTCATTTTACCTTATTAGTTATGATAAAATAAACCAAACACGTAACTAACGATTATGAGCTCATGATATATATGTACTACTTTATAAAGTGTTTAGGACTTTCTAAATAAAGAAGTCTTAAAATTTTTAATACCAAAAACATTTCTTAAATAAGAAATTAGAAACCATTAGTTAATATTATTCACCATATAGCTTCCATGACAATTTTTATAAATAAAAAATAACATCTTTTCATACACTTTGTAACAACTTTTAAATATTTATAGAGTCCATTAATATAGTCAAATATTTATACAGTCCATTAAGTGTCGACTTGTAACAGCCCAAACCTCAATGGTATATGTAAAACCCTAAAAATATAAACGCATAATAAGACTATTTTACCCTTGAAATCAAAATTTCTAAAATACGTAAAATATAATAACGTTTATTTAACGAAACAAAAAAACCTAACTTATGAATATTTAAAACCTAACATGTATATAAAATGAATGACATTGATACGACAAAAGAATATAAGTCATGCAACATAAGCTTGGGCCTCGTTTTTCTTTTGTTTATGATCCCATCGGTTGCTAACATTCACGATTGGGCCGAAGTTGTTTTGTGAGCCGATTGCCACTTAAACCATTTTTAGTCTTTCTCTTGTGCCCAAGCCGAATTTCATTTGAGCCCATGGTCTCACCAAGTTTGGGCTTGTGAGCTGAGAACACATCCAGAAGCCACGGGCTTATGTCTTTTCTTTCCTTCTTCCCTTGTTGAGCCGAAGCCCACACACAAACCCCTAAGACCCGATCGGTGCATATATATACAAAAACAAACCTCAACTTTTGGAACCCTAGTCTACACAAAGTCACGGCACATTCCCTTTGCTCTTTTCTCTTTTCCGATCGAAGCTGCTACCTTGGGTGCGCGTGTGGTTGATCCGACGCAAGTGCCAAGGTAAACAACGTTTCTCTTTTCGTCTCAATTATATTTACATGCAAACGTAAACTATGAAGTCGTGAGGTGTTATTGAGCCACACGAATTAAACCGATTCATGTGTTAGGGTTTTAGACAAACTAATCGGACCATATGAATAAGTCGAGCCATATTAGTGAGACGTGCAAACCTTGTCATGTACTTATGTTGCGTGTTTCATGTTTTCCGAAACATATATATATATATATATATATATATATATATATATATATATATATATATATATATATATATATATATATATATATATATATATATATATATATATATATGTATCGAGCATGCCTACCAAATCGGATAACAAGTAGAGTATATATATCGTCACATGAAATCATAACTTGACGTATTATATGTATATAATTAACGTGTGGCTTAAGTCATGAAGGTGTTGCGTAGGTAAGAGTCACGTTAACCTTGTTGTTGTAGTTTGTTTGTGTGTCGATGCATGCATGTTGGAATATAGGTTAACAAGTTGTGTGAGTCAATGGGTTAAGTTTTGTATGGGTGTCGAATGGTTTGTGAGTCGGAAAAGCAACATGTAACAAGCTGGGATTTTGCATGTGTATTGTGTACATGTTGAATCAAGGGAGGGGGAAAAGATTTTGGTCTTGTTCACGAAGGGTAAACGAGTCGTCATATGTGAGTTATTAGTGTTAATGTATGCATGAGTTTGAGTTAACTTTCGTTTGAGTTTTCATACGTTCTAGGTCAAGGTGGAAGTTAGTAAAAAAAGTAACATGTAAATTAAATGCGTAATAAGTGATATTAAAAACATGAGAAAGACACTAGAACATAAATAGGAAGTCGGTTAGGGTTAAAAGCTAAATGTGTAAATTCGTGTTTTCATGTGAGAATGGTAAGTCTTGGAATCATTAATAATTAGTAATTAAGAGTATAATGAGCTAGTACTAAGCGTGATGTAAAAATGCGTGAGTTATGATTTTATGTAAGGAACTAAGTGTCACGAATTAAAAGTATTGCATGCATGGTCTCATTAAGGTTGTGTTCGAATAATGTTACGTGTGAGTCTTGGTTAATCATGTAAGTTATGAAGGCTTGTGTAAACTATTTTGAAAAAGAGTCCTAAAATCCGTTCTTGACATTTGTAGACCCTATACTTTGAACGACGATCATATAAGCCCTCAATTAAGATATTTGTCATATTAAACCCTTCCGTTTATCGTTTATCATTTGTAACCCATAAGTTTGGCTAAGTAATGATTATTAACCTAAAATGTTGGAATTCCGTCCGTCACTAAAAATGAGAATATATCTACAACTATAAGAAGGTGAATGCGATTAATCCGTTATAACTTAATGATGCTAACAAGTATTAAATAAATCATAATCCGTGTAGATTCGTTGAAGGAGACGCGACGTTATATCTTCGTGATTCACTCATTCGTTTGTTTTGCTCTCATTTGCTTTAAGGTACAGATATTCTGACCTTTTCAGTAAAGGTTCCTTATGATGATCTTTCGTTAGTTTTCCTATTTTACTTATTAGGGTTTCCGATGCCATTGCTATGAACCCTTTTCTGATTGTGTGATCTGTTGCTTATCTGAACTTCTGTTTTATTGAACCATGCAATATCTGATTTGAACTTATGTTATGAAGACTCTGATATGCATATTTGTTGAACCTCACTAAGTTTAATTATGAACTTCTAAATATGAGTGTATGATTTGTGATTGTGATATGAACTTCTGACTTCTGAATATCTGAATATGAACCTTATGATATGAACTATCTGATATGTTATCTGTGACCTTGTGTTGATTATGATCTGTGTCAGTTTTGACATTCTGATTTGACCTAGGATAGTTTGACACTCGAGTCAAATATTAACTAGTTATGGGGGTTCCATGTCCGTATCAGTGATGCACCTCTGATATGACTCTAAGGCAGTAGAGTGATGTTCTGCCACGTCCCTTTCTGTTATCTGTTTATTGATAGTATGGCCACTATCCGTCTGCTGGGGCGTATGGATGCATCCTAGATCTGATCTGTTATCCGATATGATTTGTCTGGTGAATGATGTCAATACGCGTCTTCACAAAACTCTGGGAGCTAGCTACTCTGAATTATTTCTGAGATTATTTCTATATAATTATGATGTTTCTGATATGATATGTTCTGGGCTCGTGGTAGTTAACTAAACCCTTATCTGTTACTTCTGTGTTAAGCATTTTGTTATGATTCGGTATTTTTCGAGTGTTTATATTATATATTCTGATATGATATGTTAGTGAATGTGCTCATGACGTATATGTTCAAGTGATTACTAGTTGCCATGCTAGGATAGGATTAATATGTTTAAACATGATTCGTATATCTGATGTTATGTTAGTTTATAGTTATGTGAAGTTCGTTGATCTGCAAGATGAATGTGCTAGTGTACAATTGAGTGTTTTGGGAAGTTTAGTATGTATGATGGTTCAGTTATTTTATAAACCTTGCCTATCGGTTAGTTATCTGTCTGCATATGTGACCTGCCATGTTAAAACTCTGCTGATGTTAAGATTCGATCTGAGAACTGGTTTATTTTATGATATCTGTTCTGATAATTGCTAATTGCTATGCTATGTTTTGTTTGGTCTATTTAGTTATAGTTTGTCTATTATGTTTTCTATTTGCTTGTGAGACTGCCATGATTTGACTGCTTTTTCCGCTACTGCAATTTTGAATTAAGTGTGTTAAATGTAGGTTGATTAATTTGTATGAATGCCATGATTATTTCTAGAAAGTGTTTCCGTTCGCCTTTAGATATTCCGTTTGGCTTATATGAGCTCTACTATCTAAATGTATTGAATGTCTGGTTATTTTGATGTGTTTGAGTACGTGCCATCAATGTGCTATGTGTTGTTCTTGATTGCTATTTGTTCTTCCGGATTTCTGTATATTTGTGTTTCTGCAGAATCCTCAATGATTCATTATTCTCGTTCCGCTACGATTTTGCTATTCGTTTCTTTGTTCAATTCGTATTTATGTTCTGTTTAGTTTTTGTTTTGCTATATCTGTTCACTGGGCTTTGTAAGCTCAGCCGCATTTCTTTTCCTGCGGCAGGTTTTAAGCATTCAAGATGAGCTTATGGGCTAGCTGATCTGGGTTGAGAGTAGAGACGAGAGCAAGATTTGAAATAGGGATCTTAGATTTATTTTGATTATTAAGTTATTTATATCTTCTTTTGTAAGTTTTGTAAAGGCGTCCACTATTGTATAGTACTTAAGGTTCTGATATGATACCGTATTTGTGATATCTTTACCCTTGTCGGGTTGGGGTGTTACAGTATATAAGCCAACCTGAAAACTCAAACACCAATACGAAACATAAAAAACCTCAATAGTTTTTTTAAATGAGTTATAAAACACGAAAGAACTAAGGTAAAATTTGAAAATTGATTTATGGGTCGAATCGGGTTTTCAAAAAACTATGTTTAATTCTCAAATCTTTAAACTTTTATTATTTTTTCGTTTATAACCTACAGACTTTTTTTTATCACTACAATTATTTGCCGTTATAAAATCTCGTTGTTTTGCACGGATACTCATCTAATATAATAATATAAAATAAACATAAGCCTGATTTATAAGCTTAGCCGAACACCCCCTTAATATTATGTCAACTCAAAGTGATAAACTTATAAGCGTCAAAAAAATAAGTTTGATACTTTTTGAGTTTTAAACAAGTTCATAAAGATACTAGCAGGGTACCCGCGCGATGCGGCGCCGGGTATCTTGTGATTAAATTTTCCAGCGAATAAATGTTATTTTATTTTGAGATGCTTGATTTCAGATTTATGTTTTGAAAGCTTAATAAGATTGTACATTGTAGTTAAAGAGTTGTATATTTTGGTGAAGGGATGAATTAAATTGTGTATTAATTGTATGTATTGAATAGTGTGTTTTTAGTTTTATTTGTATTTGTACATTGTGCTTAGGTAGTTGTATATATTTGTGATGGGGTGTATTAATTGTATGTATGTAAGAAGGGTTTTTCTAACTTGTGCCTTAGGGGCACAAGTTAAGCACAATAAAAGTACACAAAAAGTACACAGACTTGTCTGTACTTTTATGTGAATCCATGTGTACTTTTTCATAGGCCCCGGTGTACTTATGTTATGCTTAACTTGTGCGTTAGAAAAACTCATGTAAGAAATAGTATTTGCTTAAAATCAATTGTGCTTTACATAGTTGTACATTATGTTTTATAAGTAGTATTTACTTAAATTCTAATTTAGTAAATCTTAAACTCATAAACAGGAGATAGTGTTATCCCTCCATTATAAGTAGTATATATAACCTACCACATATACTCAGTAGCCCCATTTAATACTGGTTTGAAAACAATGATAAAATTAAAAAAAAACAAGTTTATAAAGACACTGGAGCACGTGCTGCTTCTCATATCTTCAGTAGGATTAACTTTTCTATAGCTAGAGGAGTGGGATTCAACTAGTATCTCGGCTTTCCGCTAATTTCTTGTAACACTTTTGAATTTCTAATAAAGTGATGTTTTTATAAAAAAAATAATAAAAATAATAAAAATAAAATAAATAAAAAATAAAAATAATAACACTAATAATAATAAAGTGATGTTTGGCCTTAGTGGAGAAAGGGACAGACCCTTGCGACCAGCTGATGTTTTGCTATACTCGTGGGATGGAGGACTTGATGTTTGTGTTGATCTGACAGGGTCATCGCCCTTGACACAAACCGGTATGGTTGATTTTGTGCCGGGTAGTGCGGTGATTGAGGTCGGGCATCGTAAACGCGCCAAATATGAAGCTAAGTGTGTGAATATTGGATATGGGTTTCTCCCCTTCTCATTCTCTTCTTTTGGGGAACTTGAGAAGGATGCGGTGACCTTGCTAAAGCGAATCCGAAAGTTCTCCGTGACTCAAGACATTGGGGCACGTGCTGCTATTCATATCTTTAGTAGGATTAGCTTTGCTATAGCTAGAGGAGTGGGGGCTCAGCTTGTATCGCAGATCCCCACTAATTTTTTGTAAATCTTTTGAGTTTCTAATAAAGTGATGTTTTATAAAAAAATAAATAAATAAATAATAATAATAATAATAATAATAATAATAATAATAATAAATAATAATCTTTTACTATGGTGCGCCTAGTTTGGAGAAAAGAACGGATTTTAATTTAAAAAAAAAAAAAAAAAAAAAAAAAAAAAAAAAAAAAAAACGTGTTTATATAAGTTTTCTATTCTTCTTAAGAAAACAAATAGGTTACAAGGAAAATATATATATATATATATATATATATATATATATATATATATTGTAATTTCTCTTGTTAAAGTAAGAAATAAATTTTTTCTAATTTGTAAAAAGTTTGTTGAGAAACATTTGATTTGAACAAAATCTATATTTTTCATTATGTACAAAATATTTTACAAATAATAAAAGTGTTTTTTTTTTTCAAGTAAACACATAGTTCACTCGAATTTGAAAAGTACTTTTTCCGAGTGATACACCTAAATATTATAAATTGATTTTTAAACTTCTTGAATATGTATGCAACTTGTATGGGATGTAGCTAAATATGCGTATGTTTGAAACCTAAAGGGTCTTAAATGCAAGTTGGGCTAAAAATGTCAAACATAACAAGCAAAACAAGGACAAAAGTAAAGGTGTCGATGTGAGACTCATCGGTTAAAAATGAGTCTAGTTGGTTAAATAGGTTGAGTCTAATTGGTTTTTTTTAAGGGTGAAAATCATCAAATAGTAATCAAGTTTGAGATCTGTTTCAATTTGGTATCTCAAACTTCATATCAACCATAAAAATCATCAAAGTTTCAAAACTGTTCAATTCTTATGTAATTTTCATGTTAGAGTGACCTGAATTTAACACTTCTCAAACTTGGTTATTATTTTGTGGTTATTGTTTATGTTTAGTCATGCATTAATGGTTTGTACATAAAGTTGGTTAAAATTAGTTGAATTCAGAGGGTGGGTGTTTAAAATTAATGTACAACATGTTAATGCATAAATTGGTACTTTAAGCACAATAATTTTAGGAAATTACATAAGAATGAAACACTTTGATGGTTTTTGTGATTACTAGAAAGTTTGAGGTATCAAATTAGAACACTCATAAAACTTGATTACTATTGGGTGACATATTCCCTTTTTTTAATATAAAGTACAATTATAAAATGGGGGAATAGTACAATTATATAATCTATACTATATAATAATGTATTTAGTACTTTTTATAAAAGGAAGTCTTAAAAATATAAGTCTACACATGTTACTATAATTAGTAATTCATATAATTAAGAAAAGAAGCATAATGTATAACACTTTAATGCATATATTTTTCAGACGTACAAGACAAGAAGCATAGCGTACACCACTTTAATGCACATATTAAAAAAAAAAACACCACATTAATGCTATTTAATATAGTCAATTAATTAATTGATCAATAAATACAATTAATACAGTTATTAAAACACCCCTAACATAATAAATACAAATTATCAAACATATTGTACAACTAAATTAAACACAATTCCTACATTAAATGTCACTAATACAAATAATATTCAAGCCCGAACGGGCAACAACTCAAATGGGCTTGAGCCCGAACAGACGCAGGTCAAACGGGCTCGAGCCCGAACAGGCACGGGCTAAACGAAATTCTTGAAATCCGTCAATTTATTTTAAAAAAGAACACAATAAACTAAAATACATGATTCACTTGAAAGTTTTATTTCAGGCTGCTGCCGCAACGCGCGGGTACCCTGCATTAAATGTCAATAATACAAATAATAAAGCACATTATACAAATATTAAAGCCCGAACGGGCAACGGGTAAAATGGGCTTGAGCCCGAACAGGCACGGGCCAAACGGGCTCGAGCCCGAATAGGCGCGGGCCAAACGGGCTCGAGCCCGAACAGGCGCGGGCCAAACGGGCACGGGCCAAAGGGCTCGAGCCCGAACGGGACACGGGCTAAATGAAATTTTTGATATCCGTAAATTTATTGTCAAAAAAAACATAATAAACTAAAATACATGATTTATCGGAAAATTTTATTTCAGGGTACCCGCCATCGCAACGCGCGGGTACCCTGCTAGTAGTTATCTAATGGGTCTAGACGAGTCTAGCGGGTTAAAAAAAAAATCATCTTTTTCATCTTTTACTTAGAAAAACAAAAAAATAATATATTGTCAACCGGACCAAACCCATCTAGACCCAACCAATTTAGACTCACGCTTCTAGAAGACCCATCTAGCCCCGGACCCGTATAGCTCTAAACCCATCTAGACCCGTGACCCAAACTTGAGCCGACCTACCTATTTTGCCACCTTTAGACAAAAGCATGAACAGAACCTGTACAATAATCAAAAGAAAAGCACCCAAGGGTTATATTCAACAACAATAGTCTACCAATATGATGGTTTGTCTTTCATAGGACCAAAGGTTTTTTCGCAAAAATATAGTGATGCACTAATTGTGACTTTTGTAAACAAGTGGCATCATGAGGAATATATATACAAAATTCCCAAACTAAATTTCATACCAAATTACCTAAATTCTAAGGTTTCTTGGGAGTAATTTTCATGATATCTTCAAGAGACTTGTTAGAATTGGCAGCTATCTCTGTAAGATAAGGAAGTTGTATTTCTTGACACTCCTTTGCAGCCTGTTTATACCTTTCAGTTACGGTATCATCATAACCAGGCATTTTCTCAAGGGCAATGTTTGGAAGCATTGTCTCCTGAATGCTTTTCAAGGCTTGTTGTCGTCCTAATTGGTTGGCTAGACTTTTACATTTCCTGATGGGATCAAGAAATTCACAACTCGTAAGCACGTTGTTAACAATTCTGCGAATCCACTTGCTCAGTAACATAAAACGATCATTTTCTGCTTTGACAGCCCTTTTTAATGCTTCTGTCCTATGAGCCTTGAACGTTTTGAAAACCTTTATCAGCTGCATCTCTCTAATTTGCGAATACCGCAACTGCTGTTCCAGGACCTCGCTCTCTTTGTCCTTGATAATCAAGGCCTTATCTCTAGCGACAATATCTGAAGCCATACGGGTATTTGCAGTCATTATTTCCATTAGCTCATCCTTCAGCTCCTTTACTTGAGCATCATTTTGTACTCTTTCTGCCAATAGTTTGTCCTTCAACTCTTTTTCCGTGTTCAACGCTCTTTGGAGGTGTTTTTCACCTTCTTTAATAGAGATTTCTTGTCGTTTAATGATGGCACTATACTCTAGAGCTTTAGCTTCAAACTGCTGTTTAAGGACCTCAATCTCTTTGTCCTTTATAATCAAAGTCGTATCTCTTGTGACAATCTCTGAAGCCATATCACTATTGGTAGTACTCATTGTCGTTAGCTCGTCCTTAGCTTTGGCTAGCTCATCCTTCAGCTCCTTTATTTGAGCATCATGTTGTGCTCTTTCAGACAGCAGTTCGTCTTTCAACTTCTTTTCGGCCTTCAACACACTTTGAAGGTGTTTTTCACTTTCTTTAATAGCAATGAATTGTTTTTCAATCAGGGCGCCATCCTCTATAGCTCTAGCTTTTAACTTCTGGATACGATCACGATAGACATTATCATTGTTGTCCATCCGGCACATTCGATGAGCAGCCTCTGTCATGACTGAGACAGAATCGACTATGAACTCATCCATCTTTGCTGCCAACTCAGCATTAGACATCCTCTTCACTTTCAAGACTCTACGAGACTGAGGATCTTCAACATCCTTCTCTTGACCATTGATATCCTCTGAATCATGGGTACCCTTTGAAACACTGGTTTCTTCTTCTCGAGTATAATTTACTTTCTCATGAGTGACCCAACCAAGAATATCTGAAGCGTTTTGCTTTTTCATTTTCTTGGATGCTGAATTTCGGGCTGAGGACCTTTGACGCTTACACACTTTTAATAATGTATTGCCATCTGACTGCGGGTTATACATCTGCAACCACGTGATCAACATAACAAGGTTCAATCAATAAACATGCGTATGAGAGTAAGGACTATATGTTGATGATTATATAGTGGAAGAATCACATGGATACAAATCAGCAAAATGATATTCGGTAACAACAATAAGAAAATAGGTAACAGTAGCTTGCAAACATTGTACATGTTGCAAAATGGAGACTGTTAATTTGTTACAAGATTCATGGGATTAAGATAACACAAATAATGATTAAACCATGTCATATGGTCATGTATCCTTTATGAGTTATGACCTCCCGTTTCCGTTTTTCTTTAGTTCCCAAGTTCTCTTTTCAAAATTTGTTTCTTGAATAATTCTCATCAATATGATATCATGCTAATACTATAAACAGTTATTTAATTCTGAATAATAAGATGATTGATATCTTTTAGATTAATATTTTATGTGTTACTATAAAATAGGTAAAAAGATGAGTTTTTCTGTTTGGGTTATCCGATGACATAGATGTAAGCAGCAGCTTGACGAACCTGAGCACATGAAAGTACAAGTGTTATCTAAAATGGGTAAAAAGATGATGTTTTTTTTTTTTTTGTTTAAGTTGATAGGTAAAACCGCGTCTTTAACTAGGATGAACTTGCTTTATCATGGTATTTTTGTGAAAGTTTTCGGCCCTTTCCGTGGCCAAGTGTCATCTAGTGTTGTAATAAGCAGAAAGTGTTACCTGAAGTTGAGGCGTCACTCTACTGGTCAACTTTTTGGGCAACTTCTCTGCAAGTACTGGCCAACATGTACCCAATTCCTCACGAACCTAAAAATACAAAAAATATGCATAAGAAAGAGAGAATCTTATATATTTCTTAACAGAAATAAAGTTAGAAACTTGCTTATCATTTGGTACATGACCTTACCGCCTTGATCACTCGCCAAGTGGATTCAAACGGATAAATATCAGAGGATTCAGCAAAAATTTGGTCATCTAGCAATACCTCCATACAAGCAAGTACTGACTTTGCTAAGGAGTCGAGATGGTATCCTCCTTCTAATGCCAAAACAATCTTTCCCTTGCTAAAATCCATCAACTACACAAACGCATCAAGCACCAGAAATACCATTAATATAATATTTACCTTTGTATCATTTATATTTATGACCATGACTGCTAACCTTCTTTAACATTATAGAATAACCATATGGTGTGACAAGACAGCCACCAAGAGGATCGCCAATGGCTGTTCAAGAACACAAATTAGTAACGGTCAAAATAGTAACTATGGATGAATGTTGAAATATAGATATTTTCATGTTTATTGATGCTTAGTAGAGCTGACCTGCATCAAATCCTGCTGAAACTAGAATTATGTCGGGGTTAAATTCTTTTGCAACTGGGATCAAAATGTGGTCCCAAACTGCAATATAATCCTCATCACCGCACTGACCATTCTCCCAAGGAACATTTATATTATACCCTACACCTGGCCACTCGCCCACCATCTTGTGTGAACCATCTTCACCACCAGGATAAAACTGCCCATGCTCATGTCTGCATGTTTCCAACATATATCAAGAATAAGCATGAAAGAAAATCATGTGTTAAAAACTAAAATCATGTGTTTTACCTGTGAACAGAGAAGACCAGCACTTGGGAGTCCTTATAGAACATCTTTTGAGTACCATTCCCGTGATGAACATCCCAATCAACAATTAGTATCTTGTTGATACCTAATTCCTAAGAACGCAAAAATGTTAACTTAGTGTCTTATTTTTGCGGACCGCAAACTTAGTGTCTTAGTTAATGATGCATTATTAATGCATTGGTACAATCATTAAAGGTTATAAAAAACACATGTAAAGCTCTTACTTTTTGGTCAAGTAGAAAGCTTGCTGCAATAGCAACATTGTTGAATAGGCAGAGTCCCATTGGTTTACTTTCTTCTGCATGGTGTCCAGGTGGTCTAACAATTGCAAAGGCAGAATTAAGTTCCCCTTTTGCAACTTTCTCAGCAGCCTATTAAACAAAGATAACATATGACCTTTCAGTTATAAACATGCGATGGTGAATATAATATGTGTTGGGATAAAACGTTAGAGATGTAAATGTGAGCTACTCACCTCAACCACAGAGCCAGCAGCAAGATAGGCAGATTCGGATGAACCTTCATTGAAATATATAGAATCATATTTTTCAGCCACCTTGTTTCTTTGTGTAGTCGTGTTTTTGTAACTTATATTCTTGATCAAATTAATGTGATCGTCACTATGAACTGCTGCTACATATTTGTCTACCACTTCTTTAGCTTTGAAAACCACGCATCTGAAATACAAGATAGCATTCAAGGTAAATCATGAGCACATATTGAAAGAAACTAATTCCGGTTGTTTTCCTTAGTAGCTGATTTTTTTAACGTACTTTGGTCATTGATCCAATTTGGTAATTACATTCTTTTAAGGCTTACCTGTTTCGGTAATTATAATTTTTACTCACTTTAGCAATTGCACTCTTCATATAGGCTAAATTGATATTTATAACCCATTAAACGGGGTCAAATTGCTGTTGTGGCAACTTTTATTGGGAAGAAAGATGTCTGAATGAGTGAAATTGGTAGGATTAAAGGCAAAAGAAATATTTAGATAAAAACGATGGATTAAAAGGGTAAATTTTGGTCAGAGAAAAATGGTAAAATTTAAAGTTAACAGAGCCGGGTTAACTTTAACTGAGCAAGAAACCACGGTCTAAAACGTTTCAAACCACAGGGACAATCCGAGTAAATTTTAGGACTTAAAAGGACCAAACCCCATAATTTTGCATAAACACAGACCAATCTTGTAAGTTACCGGGTGTTTGGTTAAGCTTATTTAGGTGCTTCTTAGCTTATTTTGTTATCCAAACAGAATGAGCTTATCTAAACACTTTCAGCACGTGTTTGGTTTTCGCTTATTTTCGGGCTAATGGGCTTACTTTTCATAACCTCATTTCTTTTGTTCCAGCCTATGACTTTAACAAATTTAAATCACAATAAGCTAGTAATTCACAAGAAAAATGGCATTATCCAACAAAATAAGCTAAAAGACAAACCCCACTAAAAAGTGCTTTTTAGGTTCTTAAGAAAATAACCACTCATGGGTGTGTGGTAAAAGGTTTATCAATAAATTTTTGAAAAGTATCAATTTCAATTCCTTCTTTGTACAAACAACCGTGATGTGGTCATGCCAACTTTCCGAAGAAAGAGAAGGGCTTTACCCGGTTTGTGTACGTGTGACGGTGAACTCAAACCCCGTGGATTAGTCCACCAAAATGTCATAAACCACCAATACCCAAAAAATAGAAAGTTAAAAAATTTGATTTAGGTCCTAGATTCCATACCAACTTCCCCTCTTTACAAACAAAAGATAAGCATTGCATGAGTTGCAATCCTAGCGGAACAATCTCATCGGTCCGAAACGGATCCCAAGTTAAGATCAAGTGTAATGGAGGGTTCAACCACGCGTTGTCCCCGTCCCTCAACGCGTCATCCCCATTAACCCTCCCCCAACCACGCGTGAAGAGCCAGATTTGGGGAGGGTTTGGTCATCAAACCACTCAACCGCTTTTTCTTGTTGTGCGTGTGAGAGTGTAGTAGGCGTTATGTTTGTGTTTAATTGAAGTATGTTTTTGTGTTTGGTTTCGTAGTGACCACTACGGGTGATATGGTTGGTTTAAGGAAAAAGTTAAAAATTTTGATTTAGGGGTTTCCAAAGGAAGAAAAAAAAAAAAAAAAACTCCTAGATTCCATACCAGCTTCCCCATTCACAAATAAAACATAAACATTGGGTGAGGTGGTCCTTGCGGACAATGACGAACCATGACATAATTTGACCAGGTGCATTTACGAAAAATTATACGAAACGAGAAACACAACTTTTCGGATCAGGTGCATTTAAGAAACATAGATGTTTTTACAAAAATTAACACTACTCCACAAAATTCTATGGCTATCGCAGGACCCGCAGGATCCGCGGGACCCACCAAACCGTGGTTCGTCCCTGCTTGCGGAAACAAAAGTTGCCCGTAACCCACCTATTTGCCCAAAAAAGTTAAAAACTTTATTTTAACAAAAAATGCACTCTTCCAAAACACAAAAAGATTCTTTTCAAGAAACATACCCAAACACCCCTTTAAACACTAAAACCACTAGCATAAAAAAAAATGTAGAGAAGTAAAACTAAACCTTTGAGGAATTCCAGCAGACACAAGCTTGTTCCAAACAGCAGAAATACGATTTGGGTTTTCTGGGTGAGCTTTGCCTTTAGGTGTCGAATGTTTGCACATCCTTTCATCGTACACCAACCCGACACGACGACGTTTTGGTTCTTCATTTTCGTTGTTGTCATCAGGCGCGAATTCCATGACTGAAAAGACAAGAAAAAAACACACGCTAGTGAGAGTGACAACAGTGAATAATGGTAACGTTTAGAATTTGAAAGAAATTTGTTTATTAAAATGGAGATGGTTTTGGAACATGTATTGTTGGGTTGTACTTTATGCTGTAGATGGTATACCTGTCAAGAAGGTTTATCATTTATGGTTTTTTTTTTTTTTTTTCTTTTTTACTTTTTATTGCTTTTTGAAGAGAGCAATTTTCAAAGAGAGTTGATCCACACATTTCACATTTTACTATCATCATTTCAAAATAATTGTTCAGTTTGATTTTTTTGAGTTTTTTAAGTTTAATTTTGATCATAAATAATTTTAGAACAAATGGTACTTGTGCGATGCGGCGGCGAGTACCCCGTCATTAAATTTTTTGAAGAACAAATGGTATTTTGTTTTGGACTGAAAGCTTAATTAGATTGTACATTGTGGTTAAATAGTTGTATATTTTGATGAATTGGTGTTTCTAATAGTGTATTAATTGTATATGTTGAATAGTGATTTTTTAGTTTTATTTGTGTTTTAAATACTTGTAAATTATGCTTATTTACTTTTTTTTTTTCTCTGAAAAGGTGAATGATTTTATTATAACATAAGCAAGCTTATAACACTTACAACCAATACAAAAAGTCATCAAATGGACACAACCCATTGAGACTGAAATTAGAGAAACAACAATATAGCTAAAACAGAATACAAGCTACATACATTCACCATTCTTCTAGTATAGCATATAAGCAGTGAACCAATATACTAGCACTAGGCAACCATGGAGAAACCACACACCTTGACTACATTTCCTACTTACAAACACCTTACCTAGCTGCACCAGTAGCCCATACTAGTACAGTTAGAGGCTCTTGTAGAAGGCTTCATCAAGAAAGTGTGTAAAACTCCTGTTCCATTGGGGATCCACAGCCAAAGAGCTACATTTCCAAAACTGGCATCACTCATATGAATGGACTTACCCAAGGATACATCCCACCTAGACTACATTTCCCATTCCATAACTACCTTAGGACCATTGCAGCTACATCCTCACAGTGGACTTAAGAAGCTATAGAACAGGCATCATCTGGTTGGCACTCCACCAAGAAGCAGGCAACCTACTTTATGACCTTAAGTGGGCCTTTGACTATGCACAACCAATCAAGTAGAAAAGTGATACTACCCATCCACTTCAATACATAATGGTTATTCATAGAAAGGTTCTCAAGGCCAATTTACAAGGCCCTCTGCAATCCTAAATGACCACCAAACAAACACCCCTGTCATTCAGGATCAACCCAAAACCATAAAAGTTTTTAAGTTGGACAAACAATTGAGCAGGCATCATTAGTCATTATTATGCTTTCTGCATATCCATACTCAAATCCACTTCCCAATCTTTAGCAATCTTCAAAACTTGTGCTGACTTTTTCACTTTCAAAGTAATTAGTTGCAGTTTAACTTTCTCAATTATCAGCTTCCTCAATACATCCACCTCCATTTTCTCATCAGTAAACATTCTAGTATTCCTTTCCTTCCAGATGTAATACACTGCTGTAGCTAGCACAATCCTTGAAAGGACACTTTTAATTGTGTTATCACAAGGGCTATTAGCATACTGAACAACAATACTATCCCATGTATCAGTCATTCCATCTTGATTCATTTTCAATTTGAGGCTACTCCAAATACTCTTTGAATAATCACACTCAAAGAAAAGGTGATTATGGGAATCAGGGACCTCTTTACATAATGAACATTTCATATCAGTATCATTTTTCCACACATTTATCTTATCTTGAGTCTGCAATCTTCCCCTCATAGCCATCCACAAAATGAATGCCATTCTAGGATTTCCCTGAGAGAACCAAACCACTTTATGCCAATTAACTGTGTTCCTTGGGTGACTTAGATCCTCAAACACAGCTTTAGTGGAATACTCCATTACCTTCCCATTTGTAGTCTTCCATACTATTTGCCCTAGGGGTGTCCAAAAAAACCGAAGAACCAAAAGAACCGAGGAACCGTACCGGTACCGACCGGGAACGGGACCGTATATTAGAACCATGGTACGGTTCTTGGTTCCTAAAATTTCAAAATTTCGGTTCTCGGGACGGTTCGGGTCGGAATCGTCCGGTTCTGGTACTTTCCCGAAAGAACCGACTTTTATGAAAATATGTAATTTTATAGGGTTTGTTTGAGATATTGTGTACATGCAAGTATGCGGCCTTTTAAGAAAATAGAAAAACCTTACCTAAACCTAAAAACTCATAAACCTTAACCTTTAATCCATTGATTCCATTCAAAGATTCAAACATCATTCATCAATATAAAAGTAAATTTTTCTAAACTGGAATATCTAGTATGCGCATAGCCGCATATCGAATAATTCTGTGTTGCTTAGTAACAACTAGCAAGAATTTGTAATTAACTATTGGTATTTGTTTTTCATTAAACTTAATGATAAAAGTTGAGAAACAATTAACGATTATGGCGTCACTGCATGATATATCGTCACCAAGTAAGTTATTGTAAGCTAGTCACCATGATTGATAAATAATATTCTCAACGAGTTTGCAATTATTTTCATGGATAATGAGTTTGCTATTACCGGAGATATGCTTTTTTGTTTGTTTGTAAGTCAAGTTGTGGAATACTATTAAGGTTGTCAACTTCTTTCGAAGTTCTACAAACCGAGTACCATAAATTCATATCCATCAAAATATATTTTTTTAACACTTTGGTACTCATGGGAATTACCGAAATTCCCGTACCGGCACCGAACCGAAAAAATTGGGACGGTTCTTGGTTCCATTTTTTTCCTTATTTTCGGTTCTCGGTTCTTTCGGTTCGGTTCCGGTTCGGGACGGTTCTAGTACCATGGACACCCCTAATTTGCCCATTAACATTGCAAATATTATCTTTGACCTTTTCTCTCAAATCAAGAATAGTTTTCCAAATCCAACTGTCATTATACCTCTTTTGCACCTCCCAAATACTTTTCCCTTTTAGCTTCACTATATTGACCCATTTCACCCAAAGATATTCTTTCCCAATAGCTATGCTCCATAAATTTTTAATCAAAAGAGCTTCATTCCAAGTTCCTAGCAATCTTAGGCCTAAACCACCTTCACTTTTAGGACTGCAAACAGAAGTCCAAGCTATTTTTGCCTTCCCTTTCCTCAATTCCCCTTTACACCATAAGAAACCTTTTAACACTCTATCAATATCATTAACAACTGTTTTAGGAATTAAGAACACAGTAGCCCAATAAGTGTTCAAAGAGGCCAACACAGATGCTATTAGTTGTAATCTTCCAGCATAAGATAAGTACTTATTCTTCCAATCATTCACTTTGTTCCTAACTTTATCAACTAACTTCTTACATTCTTTAGCCCCAAGTTTCTTGGAAATCAATGGAACTCCCAAATACTTGACTGGAAGCTTACCAACAGTGAATGGAAGAATATGAAGGATTTCATTAGCCACATCAGCTTTGACATTGCCAAAAAAAATGGTGCTTTTGCTCATGTTAGGGAGAAGACCAGATATGCTACTAAACTCTAATAAGGCCTTTTTCACAGTTTTTATAGATTCCACATTACCTTTGCAAACCACCAAGAGATCATCAGCAAAACATAGATGTGTTAACTTTATTTATTTACACCCCACATGGTATCTGAATTTACCATTAAGTTGCACATTCTTGGACATAAGAAGAGTGAGCACTTCCATAACCAAGGTAAACAGATAAGGTGATATAGGATCACCTTGTCTTAAACCTCTCCCATTCTTGAAATAACCTTTCCTTTCTCCATTAATGTTAATAGTGAACTTAGCAGTGGTTACACATGTCATAATCCAGTTGACCATTTTATCATGAAACCCAAACTGAATCAGAATCTTTTTGAGAAATTTCCAGTCCACTGTATCATATGCTTTAGCAATATCAATCTTTAAGCAACATCTACTAGGCCCACTTTTCTTATCATACCCTTTTAGGAGTTCTTGAGTGATAAGAATGTTGTCTAGAATTACTCTCCCTTAAATAAATGCACTTTGATTCAGATTAACAAGCTTTTGCAGACCACTCTTGATCCTTTCAGTGAGAATTTTACTTAAACATTTATA
>BPTQ01000004.1:282122117-282160988 GCA_019973895.1 Chrysanthemum seticuspe | reverse complement strand
AACCTTATAATTAATTTAACTATATTAATTAGGGGTAGGGTTTTTTTTCTTCCTGTGTGTCGATGTAGGGCAATAGATGGGAAGCAACATTTTAATCTTAAATTTACACATAGGTTGGAAGGTGTATATATGTATGTGCGGGTGATTTTTTTATTTCTTTACATTAGACACAAATATTTTTTAAATCACTCCCGCTTTTTACTAAGTTTTTTTTTTGTATACTTTTGATACATAAACTTTTATGTTTATTTTTCTTTTCTTGACTGTATATAAGAATGTTTTTTTAACTATTTCCAAATCCAGAATATTTGAGTTTTTTAGTAAATATTTTAAAATAAAAATAATAATAAATAAATAAAATACTACTTAATAACGAAAGTTAGAGAAAAACCTAAATCCGGTAAAAAAAAGTTGAGCGCCTTTATGTGCAAGAAAAAAGTAGAATACCTTTATTGAAAATAGACCCTAAGTTGAGTGTCTTTTTATGTCATTAGCCTTTGGATTTATACTAGTTGAATCGATAAATCACCTACATTCTTCACCGCTTGACCTATTTCTTTCAACAAGTTAAAAGAATCACAAACATATTACACGCATAACGCACGTATGGCCGTATGGGTTAGAGTTGAGTTTTTTTGCACAATAAATAAACGAATCGTGTTTGGGTAAATGTTATACTGACCCACTAACCCGAATAGATTAACCTGAACACGACTTGATTGTCACTCATAATATTTGGTGCATTTTATGCGGTTACAAATTCATTGCACTACAATAGTGTAATGAGTTTTTTTTTGTTTTTGTTTTTTTGTTTTTTTTAATGCTAACATATGACGTAGGTGATACGCGTACAACGCGCGTTCGGGGTCAAAAGAACTTTCTTTTCGTCGAGCAAGTTTTTCAACACCCTAGGCAGTGAACCTAATCGTTGTAGTGTAATATTAGGGTAAGCCTCGGGTATTGATATCGTTCTCTAGGGGAATAGGAATGCTAGTGAGAAGTTACTACGCTAAGGTTGGGGTTGAGGAAGATTATTTTTTATCTTTTTATATTTTTTAGAAAATTGAAAGGTACGAATCTCGGGGTATTGGATTTGGGGGTGGTACTTCTACCAATTACTCTACTATTATCTATTCTGATTAACTAAGCTAAGGGGTAGTCTATGTCTAATTGATGTGTGCTCGTATGATGATTAAATATGTGTTTACCTAGATGCTACTACTCCATAGTTATCTCCTATTGATGGTTGAATTGTCACGTCCTTATTCTTAACGCGTTGTGTCTTCTAAGGTCGTAGGGTATGCTTTTTTCCCTAACTCTTTGAGACTACCTTAAGGTTATTGCCTACGAAATCTCTAGGATTCATAAACTAACTCTAAGGTTATCTTTGGATGTTTAGCCTACAATAACTCTAGGTGATTATAAACTAATGTTCACAAAGATTACTCAAGCATTAAAAACACAACGAATGACCTATCGCAATCCTAGGTCAATCACAATTAAGATAAGAGACAACCAATCAATATTCAATACTGATAACGCTACACGCGTCTTTCCATAAAAACGAAACATGCAATTTGACCAAACTACAAGGACGATTTTTGCAATTTACTCTAAATAGAGTAAGATTCTATCTTTAGAATCCCTTTTGAACAAAGTTTTCAACAAAGTAAATGGTTGATTGATTGATGCTCCCCCTGCAATTTAGCAAGTACATTAAGAGTGCATAATTAATTATGTTCATCTACATTTTGTGATAGTGATGCTTTCCTACTTGGCGAGACTTGAGGCATGTCTAATATATCGTATGCCATTAATTACATAGGATCATTTGTCTTAGTAGATATAATACAGGCAAATAGAAAAGTACCTTCACTAATCCAAAAGGCAATACAATGTTTGCCTAATTAGATTACAAGAATCTTCGAGTATTAGCTAGATAAAGGCACGGACGTATATGTGTATGCATTAGACATTTGTAGTTTAAGTATAATTTATTTTAACTGCTTGTATATTAGATTATCTCAATAAAAACATAGTGTGTTTCTATACTTTAGTACCTTAAATTAACTAAAGTTAAGTTCGAAACTTCAATTAGAAAATGAAATTAAATTAAATACCTTTTTATGCATTATGTGTAAAATACTATTATAAACTCATAGAGTTCTCAACCCATTAAATTTTCTTTTATCTATAAGTACATAGGAAAATTGGTAGTTTTTATATATACAAAATCATCTCTATTTTATTTTCCTTCCAAAACCTAATTTTAGAGTACTTGATACTAAATTAATACATATTTGTGCAACTGTTTAAGTTCAACTAAATTTTGTACTTAATGTAGATTAGATGTTTAAGTTCGGGGTCAAAGGAGATTATGTTGTTAGTAAAAGTGTTATCTCCAGAGTATATTATGTAAAAGGTCTTGGTCATAACCTGTTCTCTATTGGTCAATTCTGCGATTCTGATCTAGAAGTAGCCTTCAGAAAACATACTTGTTTCGTTAGAGAACTTGATGGTAAGGAACTTTTAAGAGGTTCACGTGGTTCAAATCTATACACCATCTCTATCGAAGATATGATGAAGTCTTCTCCAATTTGCTTGTTGTCAAAGGCTTCTAAAATAAAGTCATGGTTATGGCATCGTCGTCTCAATCACTTGAACTTCGGCACCATCAATGATCTCTCCAGAAAGGACTTAGTTGTAGGTTTACCTAGACTTAAGTATGAAAAGGATCATCTTTGTTCAGCATGCCAATTGGGAAAAAGCAAGAAGTATGCCCATAAACCCAAACCTACTAACTCTGTCACAGAAGTTCTTCATACAATTCACATGGACTTATGTGGACCCATGAGAGTGCAGAATATCTTTGGGAAGAAATATGTGTTAGTTGTGGTTGATGATTTCTCTAGATTCACCTGGGTAAAGTTCTTAAAGACAAAGGATGAAACTCCAGATATCATCATCAAACTCATCAAACAACTGCAGGTTCGTCTTAACAAAACGGTCAGAATCATCCGAACAGACAATGGAACTGAGTTTGTTAACAAACAACTTAGTGAGTTTTATGAAAGTATTGGAATCAGTCATCAAAGAAGTGTTCCTCAAACTCCTTAACCGAACGGTGTAGTTGAAAGACGAAATCGAACTCTTGTGGAAGCCGCAAGGACAATGCTGATTTACTCAAAAGTTCCAATGTTTCTCTGGGGTGAAGCCATCGCCACTGCATGCTACACCCAAAATCGATCCCTGATTCACACTGCTCATGGAAAAACTCCATATGAACTTGTCCACAACAGAAAACCTAATATTTCATTCCTTCGTGTGTTCGGTGCATTGTGTTATCCAACTAATGAGGGCCAAGATTTAGGCAAACTTAGAGCTAAAGCAGACATTGGAGTATTTGTAGGTTATGCACCAAATAGAAAAGGATACCGAATCTACAACAAGAGAACCCGAAATATTATGGAAACAATTCACGTCACGTTTGATGAGCTGACCGGTCAAATGGCTCCTGGACAATCCAGTTTAGGACCCGCTCTTCAAAACAGTCCCATTGGTTCATCCCTTGTACCAAATTCTTCTCCAGCAACTCCATATGTACCTCCATCTGAAGATGATTTAAAGAAATTGTTTGATCCTATGTTTGATGAACTCTATGAGCCAAGTGTTATTGAACTGTCAATTCCCACAACAGAGGCTGCTCATATCCCTGAGAATGAAGTCAATCCTACAGTCTCAATATCATTTAGTCAAGAAGCGCCTGCTGCTGATCAATCAGTCTCATCAACAAATCATCAATCTTCGAATGTACATCATGGAACTATTTCTGGCATCAATGATGAAGTTAATCCCTTTGCTACTCCTGAAGATGCTCCAGTTGAAAACATATTTGCTCCTGAATCATCATCAGAACCATGTTCTTCAGGAGACATCGACTCTGCTACCTCAGTCCCTCAACAACTGCCACATGAACACCTCAGAAAATGGACTCACGATCATCCATTAGACAACATCATTGGAAATCCCTCTCGTTCAGTATCCACACGGAAACAACTTGCAACCGATGCCTTGTGGTGCTTCTTCAACTCCGTACTCTCTAAGATCGAACCAAAAGATGTTAAAACCGCCATGAATGAAGATAGCTGGTTCAATGCCATGCAAGAAGAAATTCATGAGTTTGATCGACTTGATGTATGGGAGTTAGTACCTGCTCCAGATTGTGCTATGATTATTGCTCTAAAATGGATCTTCAAAGTGAAACTTGAGGAGCATGGTGATGTGTTGAAGAACAAGGCTCGATTAGTTGCTAAAGGATACCGTCAAGAGGAGGGTATTGACTTTGAAGAATCTTTTGCTCCAGTTGCTCGAATCGAGGCAATCAGAATCTTTTTGGCTAATGCTGCTAGTAAGAACATGGTAGTCTATCAAATGGATGTAAAGACGGCATTTCTGAACGGAGATCTTAAAGAAGTCGTCTACGTCAGCCAACCGGAAGGATTTGTGAATCAAGAGCATCCTACTCACGTTTATCGTTTGAAGAAAGCTCTTTACGGTTCAAAGCAAGCTCCAAGGGCATGGTATGATATGCTATCAAAGTTTCTTCTATCTACCGGATTTAGCAAAGGAGCAGTTGATCCAACATTGTTCACCAGGAAGTCAGGCAAACATTTAATTCATGTTCAAATTTATGTTGATGATATCATCTTTGCCTCGACTGACCCCAATGAGTGTGACCGTTTTTCAAATGAAATGGGTTCAAAATTTCAAATGTCAATGATGGGACAAATGTCATTTTTCTTGGGATTACAAATTTCACAAAGTCCCGGAGGCATCTTCATAAATCAATCTAAATATGCAAATGAGATTTTAAAGAAATTTGGATTTGATTCAAGTGACCCTGTTGACACTCCCATGATTGAACGAACTAAACTAGATGAGGACCACTCAGGGATCATGGTAGACCAAACGAAATATCGTAGTATGATTGGATCCCTGATGTACCTCACAGCTAGTAGACCAGACATCTTGTTCGCTGTTTGCATATGTGCTAGATACCAGGCTAAGCCTACTAAAAAGCACCTTGAAGCGGTTAAACGGGTCTTTCGGTATCTCCAAGGAACCATCAATATGGGTCTTTGGTACCCGAAGGACACCGGTATGTCACTAACAGCCTATGCAGATGCTGATCATGCAGGATGTCAAGATACTCGTCGAAGTACGTCTGGAGGTGCTCAGTTTTTGGGTGATAAGCTTGTGAGCTGGTCTTCAAATAAGCAAATGAGTACTTCTATTTCCTCTACAGAGGTTGAATATATAGTCATGTCATCTTGTTGTGCTCAAATCCTATGGATGAGATCCCAATTATCTGACTATGGCTTTGAATTTAACAAAATCCCTCTGTACTGTGATAATAAAAGTGCTATTGCTCTCTCATGCAACAACGTACAACACTCAAGAGCAAAGCACATCGACATTCGACATCATTTCATCAGGGAACAAGTGGAAAACGGTGTGGTGGAACTTTACTTTGTGAGGACTGAATACCAGTTAGCAGACATCTTCACCAAAGCTCTTCCTAGAGAACGTTTTGAGTTTATTCTTCCACGACTTGGCCTTAAAAGCCTTCAACCAGAAACACTCAAACGTCTTCAAGAGGAAGAAGAGGAGTAAAAGGTTTCCTTCATCTATCTCTTGTATATATCTATTCGAAAAACAAAATACAAAATTATAAAACCTTCAAAAATCAAATAGAAAAATATAAAACATTCAAAATCCATAATAATTTGAAAAATTCGAAAAATCTTAAAAAAAATAAAAAATAAAAAAAAAATTGTCATTTTGTCATGTTTTTCTCGATTCGATAATATCTACGGTCTTTGTGCTGTCATTCAAAGAATGACACGGGACTTTAGATATTGTTCGAATTTTTATTTAAAAAAAAAATGGGAGAAAGAGAAAAAATGGTTTATTATCATTTCAGGCAGTAACCCGCTTTTCAAAGATAGAACAGAGTCATACTTTATCTTGGTTTTCAAATTTCTTGCTCTGATTCTTTAAACTAATCCTTACTATCTAATGAAAACTAGTTGTTTTGAAAAATAACTCGAACTCTATTTTTGATAATCATCTGGACTTAAAAGTTTGTCAAAATATCTATCTTTCAATCAACAACTTATGTCATTGATTGAGGGGGAGAATGATTTCAATTAAATCAAAAAGTTATTTGTCTTACAATTGTTTTCAAAAGATAATCATGCATGTTTATTCAATGGAGTTTAAAGTCTTAAAATCCGATCCTTATCAGATAAAACGCTTTCATAATCAAGTCACAATTCTCCTTAAAAGCTTTCAAAATCAATTTAAATCTACAGAGATCACAAATCTCAAATGATTTGATAATTGTGATCGGGGGAGAATTTGTGATTTAAATTGGATTTAAACTGATAATTCGGTAAATGGTTTTATAAGGATGTACAAGCTCTCCTTCCCACATGTGCCAAACGATTTCAAACACTTGATGCACATGTTGAGGGGGAGCTCTTGTTCTAAAAATATCAAAATAATTCAGGTACAAAATGCTTTGATAATATATCACAAGTATCTGGATTAATTTTCAAATGGTTTTCAATTGGTTCCAATGGCAGATGAACAATACCAAATAGACCGACCAACTTTACTTTATGTATGGTGATATAAGGATGATAAGGTTAGGTATTTGTTCCCATGATCCGCCAGAACCGGAGGGATCTACCCAGGGACAATCCACTAGATAGTGTAGAAGTCCTTAGGTATATTGAAAAAAGGAGAAAAATGAGATATGGGAAGAGTGCGGACTAAGACTGAGCTAGTACTGGAATAAACCCAACAAGGTTCTAGCTATGAAGTCTCGGTAAGCACCGAAGGGGTTGAAGAATGAAAAAGAATTGAATGAGAAAAGAGTGAAAACAAATAGCCCTCCAATTATTAAACCTTAGGGCAGATACAAGTTCAATTCATATGCTACTGGTGGTTACCAAGGTAACATCGGTATTGAAGACAAGACGTCATGGACCCAGTGACGCACTGCACTTCAACTTCCCAAACCACTCAAGTTCCTCTTAAAAGGGCTTGTTTCATTCTCACGGGGAACCGACATTATCTATCGACTTTCTCTTAGAGATTGATGATATTGAAGAAGGAGACCCTCTCCCTAGTCTCCGATACAGGATCTAAATATGCACAAACTGAGTCTAGAGCCACGAGATCATCCATAAATCTCATTAGGACACATTCAATGAAGACTCTCTGTTTCACACAATGTGGAAAGAGAGATTATCTTGAGTCCTACACATTATCCTTGTGGTATTGCCAGAACATCTGAGTGATATGTAAAATATTCACAATGAAGATGGAAAGCCTTCTGGAGCCAACATCAAACAAGCTCCTGGTAGGTGGCATGTGAGATCTATTCAATAGATCAACCATGTGACAACTGAACAGAAACAATGGAGCGATTCAATCTTTTGAATCAATCCTGGTTCAGGTTATGGATTGACGGATACCTTTGAAAAACTGGTCATTGTGCTTAAAAACTCTTTTCTTTAGCACATCGACCGTGTTCGAATATTTCAAATCAAAAGGTGTTTTGTGATTGATAATTGATTTTCACTAAAACCTTCGTTGTATTGCAAAAACAATTTCTATTAAGCAATACACGATTGTTTTTCAAATCTTTTTTATCAATCAGTGAATCTCTATTCGTTGGTTCACTCACTCCGTGTTGTCTTCTTTGAGACGTTCCGGTTTGAGAACAGCTAGAGCAGCTGCGAAACCCTGTCAAGGAAATTCTTCGGAATTATACCTGATCACAGGCAGTACTTGTACTGATCAACGGGGAACCGTGGGCCGTGTACCTCTATTCAACGAAAGTGATCAAAGACACTTTCGTGCGCTTTATTGCTAACTGTTGTATGCAGGTATGTCACACCCCTAAATTACCTGTTTTGCAGCGGAATGGAATTCCTGGGGATTGACTGTCATAGCATCATAGTTACAGATATATTGAACGACCTAAAGTGTCGTTTGGAAAATACATCATTTGATTTAATAAAACATTCAGAGTTTACAAAATATAGGTCCCAAATGAAAATCATCATGTGCGGAAAATAAGTTTGATACAAGTCAAACGATGTTTTAAAAAAATGTATAAATCCCATGTGAGACGCGTCGTCACCGCGACTCCATGATATGTCCACATGCATGCCATGAAGTGAATGCCTTAGTTACCTGAAAATACATTGCTAAAAGTGTCAACACAAAGGTTGAGTGAGTTCATAGAGTTCATGTAAATGTTTTATACGACTACCACAAGTATAGGCCATGTATGACAAAAATGTCACATAAAATGTTACAATTGCTATAAGCACATGACACCGAAGCTGACTGTTCATGATGTTCCCCCCAACAGAGTGTTTGCCAAACAACTCAATAATGATAAAGAAATGAAATGCATCCGTTGACCAGTTGGGACTACCAACACGGATGGAGGAGTCACCCTCAATAGATCTATCCACTCACCCTAGCTTCTTTCGGAATTAACGGTTCATGATTCGTGAAATGGGGACATTTAACTGGCAATGAGGTAACTTAAGCAATGTAATGAATTTGATATACTTGGTATCATAATAAAAATGATGTGCAATGTATTCTCCCCCGTAGGTTTGAAATAAGTATAAACTTGAATAAATCGGGGCTATGAAAACTCACCTTATAGTGTAGTGACATAAGTAATGCAACATTGTCAAGAAGTATAGCAGAACAGTATAAAGAAGTATGGCGCAACGATATGGAGTCGGCGTAACCTAATGAATATAAATTCGTCTCAAAATATAATACGCGAATAGTAATCGATGCGTATAAGTTTCAAAATGTAATACGTTTTAGTTTTCGTGGAAGTTTCGTATCAACATTTGTAAAATGTTTAGTTTCATCATTCGTGTGGTGGTATGAAAATCTAGACTCGAAAACACATATCAAAGTATAAAATATATAGTACACGTATGAAAGAAAATAAACATGTAAAGATCGAGTAGCAATTAAGTTAGATATAAATAGATTAGCTAAGTTTAACTAATAACTAGTCTTTAGAAGTTTACCTTATATTTATTGGTTATTGGTTTTATAGTCCGATAATAGTCTAATAGGCAATCGCCCGATATTTTAAGTCCAATATCTCAAGTCTATCACGAGAATAATAATCCGATATGTCCAAAAATATGTCCGATTATATAGTCCAAATAATATCAATTCATTACGTTTAATATGTCCAAGTCCGATAGTCCAAATAGAATCAACTTGATACATGTCAAATATATATATTCTGATAAGGTTTATAGTCCATTAATAGTTTGTAAATTATTCCAATATAATCCAACAGTTATAATCCAATAAGTAGTATAATAATCCCAAGTTCAATATCTAAAACCTTTGTCCAATGTCATATATATATGTATATATTTAGTCCATTATTTATTTATCATGCCCAAATATAAGTCCGTTATAAGTTAAATGTCCAAACAATGTCCATTTTGTATCCAATTGTCAAATTGCAATTCGTATCCTAACTCAAGTTACAATCCCATTACGGGTACCAAGTCTCATAAGTTTATCCGAAACATACCAATTGCACCAAATAAACAACTAATTACACGTTAGTCCAATATTTCAATGTTAATTACAAATTAGCTTCACTAAAATAATCATGACTCAAAGCTTGTGAATATTAAACTATCATATGTTAAAATTCACTTTTATACACCTCTTAGTGTTGACCTTTAATTACAGCTTCTGTTTAGAAACATAATATTTGATACATGTATATTGTGACTACTGTATTATTTCATAAATATGTGTACATTTATGTTATCAAACAAAGACTGCATACTAGTATTAAGCTTGTTGATTTGAAGTGCTCACGCAACATACATATTCTGGAAAAAGACGTGGACTGAAAATAAGTTTTATCGCCACTTTTCAAGAGGTAATTAGTTAAGTTATTAGGCCAAGGAAATAAGCTAAATTAATCAGCACATACAATAGGCCATAAACTGAAATAAGCCAAACGCCCCATTGCGGTGTGGCTGACCTGCCAACAAACACTCTCTCGGTGTCTTTTAGACTAAAAACCGATCACAAACAAATGCCTCTTGGGTGTTGATTAAACCGAACCAAAACAACACCCCTTGGTGTTGCTGTCACGTGCTAAGAACCCAAGGCAAACAACACCCCTTGGGCGTGGCAGGACCGAGATATGCAACCCAAACACACCCTTCGGGGCTGTGGTATTTAGCCGAACCAGAACAAGGCCTAAATAAGCCATATGACATTAATAAAAACCAATTAAGTCACAAGTATTAGATCAAGAAAATTAAGTCATGATGACTAATAAGCCATAAGCATAAACCCGAACCAAATGAACGCCCATGTTGTCTCGTTTGATGTTAAGACTAAACAACAAGTCCAGTTAAACAGTAAGCAATTTTAATAGTAGATAAATCACTAATTCACCAAATAAGTCAAAAGAATTAGCTCTGGCAAACGTTCAGGTCGAGACAACAAAACTAGGCACACCCTTATGGGTCACTTTCTGTTTTAGATTGGCAACAAACAAGCACCCCTAGCGGGTGTTGCTGCTATAGCATGTAACAAACAAACACACCCGATGGCTCACGTTTTTGGATCAGGACAAATAAGCCAAGCGCACCCTCGTGGGTTGGCTGTGTCACGTAAAAGAAAAGTAGACCACCCTTGTGGTTGTTTCTCGACAGCAGCAACAAGGAACACCCTTGGCAGGTTTTCCTTTTATCGAAATCAAGCACAAACAAATTAAGCAATCATAAACTAAATAAGTAAATCAAATCTACAACCTAGGACCCAAATGGGTAGACTAATCTGAAACCCTACATGGGTTGACATCCGACCTGGGACTCAAATAAATCAAATAATCATCTTTTGTTAATCTTTACCACACGAATCTTATTTCAAAAACGTATTTAATTCCCTTTGCTTAAATCCACGAAAACTGCAAAAACAATTCATAATCGGTTTAAAGAAATGATGAAATTGATTATGTGTTGGAGCATACCCACGATGAGAGAGGGATAGGCGAGATGAGGGTGATGGTGGTGTCTCTAGGACTGAAACAAAAAGAAATCCCAGATCAAACCCTATTGCGATCCGTCACATTAAACCCGATGCAAGACAACCTTGGCTCCTCCTTGTCTTCGTGTTTCTTGAATAAAAATGATGGATTGATGGTGTTTGGTTCGGTTGCCGTCGTTCAGCAGAGGAAGAGAGGATGGAGATGAGAGTGGCGGTTGGTGATGTTAGAGAGAGGAGAGTAGAGTGGAAATGAGATAAATGTGATTTTTATTATTTATATAAAGTAGAAGTGGTTTAAGTTTAGATGGATAAGGTGGTGAGGCGGTATGTAGTTTAATCCCGATAATTACAAGCGTTAGGTTTTAAATTTATGAAACTTAATATCGGGTAAGGTAAAAATACCAAGCTCATGAAAATGTTAAAAATTATTAAATATACTCAATATAAAAAAATGAGTCGTGGATTATCGGAGTGTTTAAACGTTATTCAAACTAAAACAAGTTTAAAGTGATATTAAATAGAAGTTTATAGTTAATTTAATAGTCGTAAAAGTATGGGTGGTTATATAATTATTGTATCGAAATTACATAAACCGTCGTAAATATATATATATATAACAATATATATACGAAATAAATTCAAAACATCGGGTAAACTAATAATATAATTTTTATAGTCTTAAAATGAGTATAAAAATATATCTGGACAATTTTTGGAAGTGTCGGATCAATTATTCAAAATAAATGATCGTGTGATAGCGTTTATTTAATAAATAACTATACGTTAATGGAATATGCAAACCCATGCATAAACTGATTTGAAAATGATGTTACTGATGATATGTAGACTAACTCTAGTCTATATGAAATGTTCTCAATGATGTTCTATGAATACGCAGCTAAACCCTCAAGGTTACGCGTATTTGATACTCGTAAACCTAGTTTACGAAATGATGAATAGTAAATCATGAATAGTGATTTTTCTCCGGGAATGAATAGTGTTTTATGAATAGTAAAATGATGAATAGTAACCGGTGAATAGTAAATTCCCGAGATGAATAGTGAAATTTTCAAAGTTTGTAAAATGACCTGAAATTACGAGTTGTCACATTCGCCCACCGAAAAAGGAATTCAGTCCCTGAATTCAGTCCATGTTGGTTTCTACGGTGTTATTGGTGAAAAGGTGAGGATATTTGAGTCGCATCGGGTCTTCCCGAGTTTTTTCAGTCGTACCATGCCTTTCCAAGGCGAGACTTTCAACTTAACTATGTTGCCAACTTGAAATTCTAATAGTTTGTGACTTATAGAACACACTTCCAATATTTTGCGTCGTATATCAACGTAGCTTTTCTATCTATTTGTTGTCGCTTGTAATTGATTCTTGATTTGTATGATTTCTTTTTTGTTTCATGAAATAAGTTATGGACTAGTGAGTTGGACTTTCTTGGTTTTTGACCCGTAAATAGGTGATTGACACCTCAACCATAGAGTGCCTCAATGGTGCAGTCAGTATGTTCATGTGATAACTATTGTTGTAAGAGAACTGGTTCGATGAAAAATGATTTACCCAATCATTTCCAGAAGCAATCACATATGCTTCGAGCATATCTTCTAATGTTTGAATTGTTCTCTCGCTCTGACCATTGAGCTGAGGATAATAGGCGGTACTCATGTCCTAGTAGGTTCCATGGGAATCTTGAAATGATTGTCAGAAGTCTAAGGTGAATCGGCTACCTTATATTAGGTATAATTGAAATTGATACCACGTATCTCGTGCCAAATTTCAAAATGTCAAGTCTGTCGATAAGGACATTATTGAAAAGAATAGATTATGGGTAACAGTTGTGATTCCTCGCGTTTCTAGTTCTAGCGAATGTCATGACTAGAGTCTTCCTTGCCTAAGGTGCTTAGTCTCCATTACTAAGATGTTTATTGTTTAATGGTGTCCCTCTTAATTTCTCTTATCGAAATGTTTCCACGCTCTATGTTGTCAAGTCACAAAACCCTAAATATTTAAGTGATGTGGTGTGGTGGTTGATTTTCAAGATTTATTCCGATATTGAGTGTTTCGTTTGAAATCTTTTCTTTGAATGGATGAATTTACAATTTTGAACAAACGACTTTCTAAGTAATATCTTTCTTGATGATTCAAAATTTAGTAGTTATGCAAAGTAGGACTGTTTATCAAAGATTGATGTTTATACGTTTCTTAACGTACGATGGTTTTGTTAAAGATTGACCAAAAAGAACTTACTTGTTAAAACAGGTACTTCAGGAAAAAAAATATTTCCTACAAGGTATATGATTTGCATAAATACATTTTAAATAAAATACATTTAAAATGAAAGCACTATAAAAGATGAAGTAGTCGGGTAGGTATGTCTGCATGAATGTTTAGTTTCTAATGTTGGATAATGTCTATAAGTCGATGCTAGGCAAAATCTACAGGCATAGGTATTCAATCTTACTTGGGTGTTTCTAAAATAGTTCATCACTGAGATTGTTATCATGCTAGCAAAAACGTAGATTTCAGCTCATACTATGTCGAAGAATGTTTGTTCTGATTTTACTTGTAGATGGAGAGTCATTGATTGTCCGATATGTTCTGACCTGTTGCATCTCTTGATATGAAAATTAGGTTATCTGGAATTCCTAGAGAACACAATGCCTTAGAGAAAGTTTACATCGATAACCTTAATTTAACTCAATTATCCTTTAAGGGAAACTTATTGTAGGGAAGTTCACATATTGTTGAGGCCATGTTTAATAGAATGTTCCGCAGTCTTGGTTAGAAGACTTGGTTTATTTCTACAGTGTTGCTTAGTGTGTATTCGCTTTGTACTAAATCTTGTAACTCGGTCTAGCTGGTACTATTGAAATGATAGAATTTGGCTTCTAGTCCAAAGATAGTGGTTCAGAATGTCTCGTGATGTCTTAAGCTTTATGTTGAGTTTTGAATCATCCTACTACATACTTCTAGTCCTTGTTGGTAGTTCTGAAATCCTTTCATTGTTTTCTTGTATCGAGGAATCCTCCTCGTAGATGGTATAGAAAGTCTTTCCTAAAAAGGTCACTGGTAAAAATTTCAACTTATCGGTTGAGTGAGTGATGAATGGCGTAGGTATCTATAGAGTGTTAACAAAATAGATGTTTATGAACAATTTATCTAATTACAGAGCTTTGCTTTTGAGTGAAGATTGTTTTAGGAAGTTTGAAAAGATGCTTGTTTCTTTCATGACATAATCCTTCCTGAATTATACATAGGTGATCAGGCTATGTATAATCGAGGACAAATGATGTGATGCTTGGTTGTTGAAATGGTATTATGTTTCTCCGAAGTTTTAGATGGTATTCAACGTGTTGTTTCGTAAAATAATGGCTCAAACAATTTTTCAGAGTAACATGAAAATCGTTTTGCGTATTGATAGTAAATAGTTGATAGAATGACTGAAAGTCAATTTATAGGGTGGTAACAAAACAAATTGTTTTAGAATTCTGTGAAATCATTTTCCTAAGATAGTAGTAAAATAGCTTGAAATAAAATTATGTAAAATAATTTCGTATAGTGATAGCAAAATGACTTGAAATAAGATTTGTTGAATGGTTTGTAGGATACATGGCAGAACCTCATAGAATAGTAATAGTCTCCTAATTGGTCAAGAATAAAGTTGTCCTAATCCCTAGTAAGATAGTGGTATATTGTTGCGAAATGATTGAAAATTGGGCAGTTGAAATAGGGAATGAAATAGAAAAAGGTCGTGATTATCGTGGAGATAATAAAGGATAATTATTACATTAGATTGAAAGGTACCTATTATCTATTCCTGTTGATGGTCTAATCATGTCTCAAGTGTAGGAGCAGTAGGTTGTCTACTAGTAACAACTTTGAAACTCTCACCGTCCTCAAACCCATAAGATGGTGTGGTGTCTATAGTCTTAGTGATAGATGGTAATGGTGTGTCAAATCGTGCGCGCTTCCCAAGCTATAAGTTAGATGTATGAGTAGTGTCTATGAGATGTGATGGGACAAATGGTGCTCTAAATAATAATGATGATGAAAATGATGACAATGATGATGATGGAAATCCTAGTGGTGAGTTAAGAAAATAGGTCCATTAGGGCTAAGCCTATAAGTTCTACCAAATGGTATAATCTGTCCTTGACAGAATGATAAAAATTGTCCTGATCCTATGGTGAATCAATAGTGATCGTGATGGTGTAGGTGCAACTTCGCCCTCCTCAAAGGGTTCAGTCTCCACATCTGATGTTATCGGTGTTGAGTCAACTGATGTAAAAATTATGATAAGGAATGACAAAGCATTCTCCACGTTGGAGTCTGATGTGAGTATGATGGGATGGGTGTCTGAAGACATCAATGTGACAATCGATTTGAAATGAAAGTAAATAACTCGAATAATGTGCGTATGAATCCGCATGTGAAGTGAATATGCACTTATGATGAAATGATGAGATGCTATGATGATGTAGTTATAGTCTAGGGTCGATGATACAACCTAGTTCTCTATAACTCTTGCTCTGATGCCAATCTGTCACACCCCCAAATTACCTGTTTTGCAGCGGAATGGAATTCCTGGGGATTAACTGTCATAGCATCACAGTTACAGATATATTGAAAGACCTAAAGTGTCATTTGGAAAATACATCGTTTGATTTAATAAAACATTCAGAGTTTACAAAATATAGGTCCCAAATGAAAATCATCATGTGCGGAAAATAAGTTTGATACAAGTCAAACGATGTTTTAAAAAAATGTATAGATCCCATGTGAGACGCGTCGTCACCGCGACTCTATGATATGTCCACATGCATGCCATGAAGTGAATGCCTTAGTTACCTGAAAATACATTGCTAAAAGTGTCAACACAAAGGTTGAGTGAGTTCTTAGAGTTCATGTAAATGTTTTATACGACTACCACAAGTATAGGCCATGTATGACAAAAATGTCACATAAAATGTTACAATTGCTATAAGCACATGACACCGAATCTGACTGTTCATGATGTTCGCCCCAACAAAGTGTTTTGCCAAACAACTCAATAATGATAAAGAAATGAAATGCATCCGTTGACCAGTTGGGACTACCAACACGGATGGAGGAGTCACCCTCAATAGATCTATCCACTCACCCTAGCTTCTTTCGGAATTAACGGTTCATGATTCATGAAATGGGGACATTTAACTGGCAATGAGGTAACTTAAGCAATGTAATGAATTTGATATACTTGGTATCGTAATAAAAATGATGTGCGATGTATTCTCCCCCGTAGGTTTGAAATAAGTATAAACTTGAATAAATCGGGGCTATGAAAACTCACCTTATAGTGTAGTGACATAAGTAATGCAACATTGTCAAGAAGTATAGCAGAACAGTATAAAGAAGTATGGCGCAACGATATGGAGTCGGCGTAACCTAATGAATATAAACTCGTCTCAAAATATAATACGCGAATAGTAATCGATGCGTATAAGTTTCAAAATGTAATACGTTTTAGTTTTCGTTGAAGTTTCGTATCAACATTTGTAAAATGTTTAGTTTCATCATTCGTGTGGTGGTATGAAAATCTAGACTCGAAAACACATATCAAAGTATAAAATATATAGTACACGTATGAAAGAAAATAAACATGTAAAGATCGAGTAGCAATTAAGTTAGATATAAATAGATTAGCTAAGTTTAACTAATAACTAGTCTTTAGAAGTTTACCTTATGTTTATTGGTTATTGGTTTTATAGTCCGATAATAGTCTAATAGGCAATCGCCCGATATTTTAAGTCCAATATCTCAAGTCTATCACGAGAATAATAATCCGATATGTCCAAAAATATGTCTGATTATATAGTCCAAATAATATCAATTCATTACGTTTAATATGTCCAAGTCCGATAGTCCAAATAGAATCAACTTGATACATGTCAAATATATATATTCTGATAAGGTTTATAGTCCATTAATAGTTTGTAAATTATTCCAATATAATCCAACAGTTATAATCCAATAAGTAGTATAATAATCCCAAGTTCAATATCTAAAACCTTTGTCCAATGTCATATATATATATATATATGTATATATTTAGTCCATTATTTATTTATCATGCCCAAATATAAGTCCGTTATAAGTTAAATGTCCAAACAATGTCCATTTTGTATCCAATTGTCAAATTGCAATTCGTATCCTAACTCAAGTTACAATCCCATTACGAGTACCAAGTCTCATAAGTTTATCCGAAACATACCAATTGCACCAAATAAACAACTAATTACACGTTAGTCCAATATTTCAATGTTAATTACAAATTAGCTTCACTAAAATAATCATGACTCAAAGCTTGTGAATATTAAACTATCATATGTAAAAATTCACTTTTATACAACTCTTAGTGTTGACCTTCAATTACAGCTTCTGTTTAGAAACATAATATTTGATACATGTATATTGTGACTACCGTATTATTTCATAAATATGTGTACATTTATGTTATCAAACAAAGACTGCATACTAGTATTAAGCTTGTTGATTTGAAGTGCTCACGCACCATACATATTCTGGAAAAAGACATGGACTGAAAATAAGTTTTATCGCCACTTTTCAAGAGGTAATTAGTTAAGTTATTAGGCCAAGGAAATAAGCTAAATTAATCAGCACATACAATAGGCCATAAACTGAAATAAGCCAAACGCCCCCTTGCGTTGTGGCTGACCTGCCAACAAACACTCTCTCGGTGTCTTTTAGACTAAAAACCGATCACAAACAAATGCCTCTTGGGTGTGGATTAAACCGAACAAAAACAACACCCCTTGGAGTTGCTGTCACGTGCTAAGAACCCAAGGCAAACAACACCCCTTGGGCGTGGCAGGACCGAGATATGCAACCCAAACACACCCTTCGGGGCTGTGGTATTTAGCCGAACCAGAACAAGGCCTAAATAAGCCATATGACATTAATAAAAACCAATTAAGTCACAAGTATTAGACCAAGAAAATTAAGTCATGATGACTAATAAGCCATAAGCATAAACCCGAACCAAATGAACGCCCATGTTGTCTCGTTTGATGTTAAGACTAAACAACAAGTCCAGTTAAACTGTAAGCAATTTTAATAGTAGATAAATCACTAATTCACCAAATAAGTCAAAAGAATTAGCTCTGGCAAACGTTCGGGTCAAGACAAAAAAACTAGGCACACCCTTATGGGTCACTTTCTGTTTTAGATTGGCAACAAACAAGCACCCCTAACGGGTGTTGCTGCTATAGCAGGTAACAAACAAACACACCTGATGGCTCGCGTTTTTGGGTTAGGACAGATAAGCCAAGCGCACCCTCGTGGGTTGGCTGTGTCACGTAAAAGAAAAGTAGACCACCCTTGTGGTTGTTTCTCGACAGCAGCAACAAGGAACACCCTTGGCAGGTTTTCCTTTTATCGAAATCAAGCACAAACAAATTAAGCAATCATAAACTAAATAAGTAAATCAAATTTACAACCTAGGACCCAAATGGGTCGACTAATCTGAAACCCTACATGGGTTGACATCCGACCTGGGACTCAAATAAATCAAATAATCATCTTTTGTTAATCTTTACCACACGAATCTTATTTCAAAAACTTATTTAATTCCCTTTGCTTAAATCCACAAAAACTTTGCAAAAACAATTCATAATCGGTTTAAAGAAATGATGAAATTGATTATGTGTTGGAGCATACCCACGATGAGAGAGGGATAGGCGAGATGAGGGTGATGGTGGTGTCTCTAGGACTGAAACAAAAAGAAATCCCAGATCAAACCCTATTGCGATCCGTCACATTAAAACCGATGCAAGACAACCTTGGCTCCTCCTTGTCTTCGTGTTTCTTGAATAAAAATGATGGATTGATGGTGTTTGGTTCGGTTGCCGTCGTTCACCAGAGGAAGAGAGGATGGAGATGAGAGTGGCGGTTGGTGATGTTAGAGAGAGGAGAGTAGAGTGGAAATGAGATAAATGTGATTTTTATTATTTATATAAAGTAGAAGTGGTTTAAGTTTAGATGGATAAGGTGGTGAGGCGGTATGTAGTTTGATCCCGATAATTACAAGCGTTAGGTTTTAAATTTATGAAACTTAATATCGGGTAAGGTAAAAATACCAAGCTCATGAAAATGTTAAAAATTATTAAATATACTCAATATAAAAAAATGAGTCGTGGATTATCGGAGTGTTTAAACGTTATTCAAACTAAAACAAGTTTAAAGTGATATTAAATAGAAGTTTATAGTTAATTTAATAGTCGTAAAAGTATGGGTGGTTATATAATTATTGTATCGAAATTACATAAACCGTCGTAAATATATATATAACAATATATATACAAAATAAATTCAAAACATCGAGTAAACTAATAATATAATTTTTATAGTCTTAAAATGAGTATAAAAATATATCTGGACAATTTTTGGAAGTGTCGGATCAATTATTCAAAATAAATGATCATGTGATAGCGTTTATTTAATAAATAACTATACGTTAATGGAATATGCAAACCCATGCATAAACTGATATGAAAATGATGTTACTGATGATATGTAGACTAACTCTAGTCTATATGAAATGTTCCCAATGATGTTCTATGAATACGCAGCTAAACCCTCAAGGTTACGTGTATTTGATACTCGTAGTTTACGAAATGATGAATAGTAAATCATGAATAGTGATTTTTCTCCGGGAATGAATAGTGTTTCGTGAATAGTAAAATGATGAATAGTAACCGGTGAATAGTAAATTCCCGAGATGAATAGTGAAATTTTCAAAGTTTGTAAAATGACCTGAAATTACGAGTTGTCACAAGGTACACCCGACGTTTGCAGCTGATCAGAATGAAGCGGTCAATCCATAGCCGCATGCTCACATAATACATTCATTTTTCAAGAAATCATGATAAGTGCATCAATGACTCTGATATTTTCACCCCATGCTTCTGCTACGCTGCTGCTAATATCATGAATCAACGAAAGCTTCCGCTACTCTGATGAGAAGATATCATGATCCAGAATGTGAGCATGTCGGTCCGAAAGTCACAACATCACATAATACCAACACCACAATGGATGTCTCAGAGATTTTTGTTAGCTGATGATCTCAAAAGCTGGCTCAAAATTATTATCACGTGGATCAGTAAAAGACCTCCACTTGGATTAACCAAACATGCAATGAGAAGAATCAATGACTACGAGCTTCGGAGCAAAGTACTACATCAAGAATGCAAGAACAATTTTTAATGTAATATCTATTTGTATTCAATGTAATTTTAGTATATGTTTGAGGTGACCTCCCTTAGGGGGAGATTGTTAGGAATTAGAAATTCCAGGTATTAAAGAGTTGGTCACCTCAAGTATATGTAATCGTTAGAAAGCTCGTAGTCTTAGTTCTTTTAAGCTAAGTAGTATTTAGTTAAGTAACACCGTGGAGGACGGACGGGTCTTTACCCACTGTATGCCTGATCCACATCCCGTTGTGTGGCGTTTTATTGTAAGACTATAAATACTCTCTACCTTCCAAGGTAGAGAGTTGGAGCTCATAATAAGACTTTTTTTTCTCTCACTAAAGTTCCCTAAACCTCTAAATTTCTCTCTCTAGAACTCTTTGTACGCCTACTTTGTGTTTAGTTTGATGTGTATGTGAAATCCAATACGTTACAAGTATGTCTCTGGTTGTCTCAACTTGATACGGTCCTTCATCAATTGACTTGAGAATGTTGACTCCATTTTCCTTTCCCAGACAATACAACCTAATTTGTTGAGCCCATGAGTCATAGTCAGTTTTGTCAAGCATGGGTGGACGAGTGTCTGAACCAGCTACTTGAACGTCCTCAGCTATAGTAGAGATGATTGTAGGCACGTTGGTAGACATGTTTACAGATTTCACGAGATTTTATAACTCTATGATTAAACCGGGAAATAGATTCTTTCACGGGATTTTACTAAATCAAGAGAAAACCGTATTAGAAACAAATATCAACCAAGTTGCTATAACTCTTGAACCAAGTCGCTAAGTAGCAACTCGCTAAACCTCAAGTCGCTATGAATCAAGTCGCTAAGACCCAATTCGCTGAACACAAGTCGCTAAAGCACCAAATCGCTAAGCAGACAAGTCGCTAAAGAACAACTCGCTAAGTATCCAAGTCGCTAAGAATCAACTCGCTAAGAACAATAAGGACAAGTCGCTAGAAATAATAGAGACAAGTCGCTACGACAACCAAGTCGCTAGCCGAAGTGGAACCTCCACTACGTTGTACTGTTTTTCAGCTTGTCTCAATAGACAAGTCGCTAGGCTCAAGTCGCTACTCCTCTAACTACAAGTCCCTGGAAATTAACAAAGTAAATCGCTACCAAGAAAACAACTCCGAGAGCCAAGTCGCTAGGTAGAAAACTTTAAGAACAATACTTTTCAATCCAAATCAAGCCCAACCACAGTGATTCAAGCTTTACAAATCAAAACCCAAGCACTTAGAATGATTCTAAACACAAAAGTACACTCAAAATTCAAACTTTAACACAAGAAATGATCCAAATGATGCAAAAACCACTAAACTTTTTCAAACCCAAAAACCATATAAAACCACTAGAAATTCAAGGATATGTAAGAGAGATGATCAAACCATGGCTCTTGATACCAATTGTAACATATTGGATTTCACAAACACATCAAATCATGATCACATATAGGCGTATAATATAAGGTTTTAGAGAGAGAAATAGTTAGAGGTTTGGGAACTTAGTGAGAGAAAGTAAAAGTGTTATTATGAGCTCCAACCCTCTACCTTGGGAGGTAGAGGGTATTTATAGTCTTACATAAAACGCCACCTACGGGCTGTGGATCAGGCATACAGTGGGTAAAGACCCGTCCGTCCTCCACGGTGTTACTTAACTAAATACTACTTAACATTAAATAACTACGACTACGAGCTTTCTAATGATTACATATTGATTGTACAATATTTCATACGACCAGGCCTTCGATGGTGATCGAAGGGTATGAGGGGTGATATGCTTGCGCCAAACTTGTAGCCAATCTGCAATAAGAAATAGTAGACACTTCGTTAAGTGATTGCGCAGGGTTGGGCCCTGCGAACCACCTCCGGCGTGAGAGTAAGTATGTGATATGTGTTGTAAATAATATAGAGTATGTGAAATACTGTGTTGAGTGAACATACCATTGAAATGACTCATCCAATCTATTTATAGGTGAAGAAAATAGCTTGGAGAGTGTTAGCACACGTTTAGGAGATCATGGGGGGCGTCCATTGATTTGTGGTAACCGCTAGGGCTTCATCCCCACTATCTCAGACTTGGCGGGGAAGCTAAGGAAATAGTGGGAACGTGGGGGAAGACCAAGTCAAGGTTCTTATTTGTCTTGGCATCTTCAAGAGAAGACACCGAAGGGCATAGGCCTTCGGCTGGCGAATTCCCAACTGGTAACCATGTCAATGATGAATGGTTTTACGCCACCAATGACTTATGAAGAAAGACTTGGGTCTTCGTAATGCAAGTTCGACTGAGGCCGAAGGGGGGTCCTTCGACCTGATCGGAGGGTACGTCATCAAGCCCCCCAGTCGAAAGTGATATGTACGAGCAAGAAATATTGCTTACGACTCAGAAATAGAAACGAAACCTCCCCTTCATCACAAAAACGAACGAAGATGAAAAGTCTTGTACCTATTGACCGTAATTAATGCAAACACTTATCCTAACTACTCCCTTTTCCTCGGTAAAAGAAAACGTCATTTCAAATTTTAAAAAGGGTTTGAAATCCGGTGGTAAGGGGATAAGCCATGACACGTGTAGGGCCGAGATTTAACATATGTGAGGGTATATAAAGTTAAAAAACAGTAAAACCCTAACATTATTTTATCTCACGCCCAAGTTTTTCACCTACTAAAACCTCTTCCGATCAACCTTTCGATCAAACAAGGTAAAGTGTTCCTTCGTATCTGTTTTCAAATACTTTATTGTGGATTTTAGAAGGATCAATGTCTACAATTAAAAAATTTGTAATCAAACAACAAGGTTGCACCTTGACAAGGGAGGAGCTTAAAGCGTTCCTCACCGATTACCCAATTCCAAAAGAGCATAAAATCATGTTACCTAGTAGAAATCAAGGGATTTTTTATGCCCTTGAAAACTATGTAGGCTTATATACCCATGCATTCACCACCTCCAACCTTAGGATACCCTTGCACCCTTTGATCTTAAAATTCCTCCAGTACTATGAGGTACACATATCTAGGTTCAGCCCTTTTGGCCTAGCCAAGCTTACGACATACATTGTGATGTGCAAAGCTTATGGGTTTGAACCATCATTAACTGTGCTTAAGGGTTTTCTGAATTTATACCCTGGAGGAGATTAGTTGACCTTGGCTAAGAGGGGTGAAAGGGATGTGCCCATTCTCATAGATAGACCATTTAAAAACATCAAGAACTGGAAAGGCAAGTTCTTTTATATCCAAAACACCATTATCCCTCTGACTTCCCCTGCATTGTTAAACCCATAGTTCCAATATGATGAAAAAAGGTTCAAAGATCCATTGCCCTATACTGTGAGGAGGAATCCTTTGTATCAACGATTGGCTCGTCATCCAGCTGATTGCCAAACATTCCTTGAGCCAATTCTTTTCATGGCTGGCCTTGCTGAAAGATGGGAGGGATCTCCTATGGTACCTGAGATTATTTGTGATGGAGAAAGTATGTATTTTTTTTATTAAAATAAGAAATAAAAACTTATCTTTCAGATATTTTATCTTATTTGCTCCTTGCAGAAATGTCATTCAAAAACTTTGTGGTAGCTGGTGGTGCAAAGGAGGTGAGCTTCATTCCAAAGAATCCCCAAGAGACGAGCTATGGCGTGGGCTCTCCGTCAGGGATCTCAATGATGTGGAAGCCCAGCCTATCAAACCTGTATCCTCTGCTCCTCCGTCAAAGGAACCCATAGATGTGGAAGACCAGCTTGTGGAAAATGTTTCTGATTCTGATGAACCAGTCTCCGAAGGACAGTTGGCCATCGTAGGACCCTCTGGCATTAGTGAGAGGGTCCGAAGCAGGAAAGGTACCGGTGCAAAAGCTGTGAAGCCCGCTTCGAAGAGGAAGCTTATCCTACCTACTCCTCCCTCTCGAACTACCCGGCAAAAGAGTGCCCAGGGTAAGGCTGTGGTATTTCCAGCCATCGAAGGGCCCAGCGGTGATGATATCCATGGTAATGTTTCTTGCCTATAACAAAAAATTAGATACCAGTAATAATATGTTAACAAATTTATATATGCTGCAGGACTTCCTGATACGAAAGAACTTCCCTCTCCCTTAGCTTGTCATCAACTCGTGGACCATGTAATCCCACCCAGCTGGAAGGGGTTGATGAACAACATGTCTATAGAAAGGCTCTGCGACCTTCATGACAAAAGTTATGTCCGACGGTGCATGCTAGACAACCAACTCAATGCTAGGACAAGGGAGCTGCTCCGTACTGTCACCAAAGCTCGATAAGAAATGGATGTTATGCTGAGAAGGGAGAAGGCTAGGGATCAGAAGTATGCAGACCTGGAGAAGAAGTGTGAAGCTGTTGGACCAAGATATCAAGCTCAGAGAAAAGGTAGATGGGTTAAACCTTCATCTGAAGATGCTGAAGAAGGATAGGGTGGACTTGGTAACCAAGGTCATCCCCTACGTTGCCATGGAAATTTACCATAGCGATGATGTGGGGATTGCAATTGGGAACCTGGTGAATGCGGCCATATTCCATGGCAAGTGTACCACTTTGGAGGAGATAGCTGCGACAGAGAAACCGGTGAAGCTACAGGAAGTTCCTTACTACAGGGCAACTCATGAGAAAGAGTATGATGATGCAGGTAATCACTTAATTGCTTTAGAGTTCCCTTTCCTTACAGAAGTGACGAAGGACCCAGCGGCCTCTATTGAGGACCTGCTGGCCAGGAAGCCAAGGAAAGTCCAGCCTCCGTCTCCTTTAAAGAAGACTCCGTCACCCAAGGCTCCATCCCTAGGTTCAGCTGATCCCACTCATTCTAAAGTTTGATGAAGGCAACCATGTGGTTGTAATTTGATCCCCAGGGTGGTATGTACGCTGTTTAAAACAATTTTTCTGTGTTCCTTTCCAGGCTTTGTGCCTGATGAAACAATTAACATTTGGTGTGTGTGATGTAGGCTACGACCTAAGATAGTGTTTTGCTTGGTTGGATCGTTAAGGCTACAGCCTGCTTAGACTAGTTAAACTAGTCATTAATCTACATTAAAGCCACTAGGGCTTGCATTTTGCCATGTGTGATTCTTCTCTTTTTATTTTACTTGCGTAAAACATTTTTACAACCTAAGACGTATGGTAGATGCATAGCCTCATTGTGTGTAGTTACTTCACCAAGAATATTAGCAATCGTATAATTTGACTGCTGACAGAGGGTCGCGACCCACTCCATCTTAATCCTTTGGGCAGCGAAAGGCTTAAAATACCTTAAAGCCATATAGGAAAGTTAATGTGAAGTTGAGGTGGATGTTATGCATATGAGCAAGACATGTTGTTAGTCTTTGTACATCCCTTCGACATTGAAACTTATAAAGCGACTTGGTGGACAAATCTTTGTTGTATTGAACGAAACAAGAGATTTGAGGGAAATGCGTTATATCATTAAGTGGTTAGGGAGGATTACATCATTTTAAGAAATGAATACTAGATGCCTACCATTAATGCTTCTTTCCCCAAGTGAGAAGAATGCAAATACATTGATTGAAAGGAAAATAAAAAATGTCCTTAGACATTGTAAGTTTCATACGTAGAACTTACGAAGGGTAGTGCCATTCCAGGTTCTATTAATAGCGTCTCCATCCAAGGTTTCCAGCTTGTAGGCTCCGTTGCCATATGCTTCCTTAATAACGTAGGGCCCTTCCCATGTAGGTCCTAGTTTACCCTGGTACACAGCTTTACTTGCGCTGTTGAGTCGGAGGACGTATTCCCCTAGTTTGAAGGTCGAAGGCCGAACCCGACTGTTGTAGTATCTTTAATTTTTTTGCTTATGGATAGCCTCCCTGATTGAGGCTATTTCCCTTCGTTCTTCGAGTAGGTCTAGGTTGCTACGGAGTCTTTCTTCGTTGTCTGCTGCTTCGAAGTTCATGACCCTTTCTGTTTCGACACTTACTTCCGAAGGGATGACAGCTTCCGTGCCATATGTCAAGCTAAAAGGCGTCTCCCCATGACTTGACTTTGTATGCGTTCTGTGAGCCCAAAGTACTTGAGGTAGTTCATCTACCCAACCGTGGTGACTGTATCCCAACCTTCGTTCTATTCCTTGGATGATGTCCCTGTTAGTAACTTCCACTTGTCCGTTACCTTGAGGATGGTAGATGGAAGTGAAGGATTGTTTGATATTCAGGCCTCTGCAAAACACTGGCAATACCCCTTCGGCGAACTGCTTCCCATTATCTGAAATAATGATGTGGGGTACTCCGAACCGACAGATAATATGTTCCCACACAAACTTTTCCATGTGCCTTCCTGTGATAGATGCCAAAGGCTTCGCTTCCACCCATTTAGTGAAGTAGTCGATGGCTACGACCAAGAACTTTACTCCTCCTGGAGCAATTGGCAGAGGACCTACGATGTCTATCCCCCATTAGCTGAAGGGCCATGCGGACGTCATAGAGGTCATATTTTGTTTTGGTAGCCTTGGAACCCTTGAGTGGACTTGACATGCTTCACACTTCTGAATGATTTCGACAGCGTCCCTGTGCATCGAAGGCCAGTAATATCCTATCCTCATGATTTTAGAAACAACGGAGCGGGGTCCTGCGTGAAGCCCGTAGGATCCTTCATGCACTTCTTGAATGATGTTGGCGGCTTGCCTAGGTCCTACACAACGAAGCCATGGGGACAAAAAGGATCTTCGGTATAGATAGTTCCCCATGATTCTATACTGTGGTGCTTTGATGCGGACCTTTCGAGCTAATTTCTGATCCTCCGGCAGTATACCACTTATTAGATATTCTCTAATTGGAGTCATCCAATTTGAGTCTTCCTCCAGTATTACGTCAGACACCTCCTTTCGGACGATGGACCTATCGGCCAACACTTCGACCAGAACTTCTTTAGTTAAATGAGCAAATGCCATTGATGCCAGTTTGCTAAGTGCATCCGCCTTCTTGTTTTGATTTCTCCGAACATTCTCTATGTTGTAGGATGTAAACCCTTCGAGCATTTCCTTGGCCTTATCCAGGTATTGCTTGATTACAGGTTGCCTCGCCTCGTAGGAGCCTTTTATCTGATTGGCCACCAGTTAGGAGTCAACGAAAATGGCCAAGTCTTCTACCTCCATGTCCTTAGCCAATCGGAGGCCTGCTATCAAGGCTTCGTACTCTGATTCATTGTTAGTTGCATCGAACTCAAAGTGGAGTGCATAAGTGTACTCCTTCCCTTTTGGGGTCAACAAGCATGAGACCTGCGCTAGAACCGTCGGAGCTGGAGGCTCTGTCAGTATAAAGTTTCCACCCTTCGACCGCCTTATCAGGCTTCTTTTCAGCAACTTTTGTGTCCTACTTTGGTTCGGAGGGTGTTTCTGCTAAGAAGTCTCCCAATATTTGCCCTTTGACCGAGTTTCTACCCTTGTATTCAATTTCTTGCTCTCCTAGCTCGATAGCCCACTTAACTATCCTTCCAAATTTCTCCGGCTTCGAAAGTATCTGCTTAATGGGTTTGTCGGTAAGTACGGTTATGGGGTGAGCTTGGAAGTACCTTCGAAGGCGCCTCGCAGCATGGACCAAAGCCAAAATTAGCTTCTCCAATGCTGGATAATTTAGCTCAGCTCCCTGTAGAACCCTACTAACGAAGTAGATAGGTATTTGCTTCTTCTCCTTTTCTGCCAACAACACAGCGCTGATGCTTTCGAAGGAGGCAGCGATATACATAAACAACACTTCGCCTTTGATTGGGGCGGTAAGTGTAGGTAGAATAGCCATGAATTCCTTGAGCTTTTGGAAAGCAGCTTCTGCGTCTGTACTCCATTGAAACGTCTTTTTATCCGTGCATCCTTTGAGTGTCTTGAAAAATGGCAAAGATCTGTCTGACCCTTCGATAAGAACCTGCTGAGGGCTGCTAGCTTTTCCTTCAGACTTTGTACTTCCTTTAGGGACTTAGGAGGCTGCAAATCCGTGATGGCCTTAACCTTCGAAGGATTGGCCTTAATACCTTGCTTGGTGATCAGATATCCCAAAAATTGTCCTTCTTCCACACCGAAGGAACATTTCTTGGGATTTAACTTCATGTTGATGGCGCGAAGCTGGTCGAAGGTTTCCTTGATGTCGGAGAGCATATCCTCCTCTGTTCTGATTTTGATAACCATATCGTCTACGTACGCCTCTAGGTTCCTACCTATCTGCTTGTGGAAGGCTTTGTCCACTAAACGTTGGTAGGTGACACCAGCATTTTTTAAACCAAAAGGCATCTTTTTGTAACAATAAACGCCTTTTCCTATAAAAAAAAGGTTGTCTTATCTTCGTCTTCTTCCGCCATTTGTATCTGATGGTAACCCTTATAAGCGTCCAGAAAACATTTCAGCCGAAACCCTGACAAGGATTCTACTTTCCAATCGATTTCTGGCAGAGGATAGCAGTCCTTCGGACATGCCTTGTTAATATTTATGAAGTCCACAGAGATTCGCCACCCTCCGTCATGCTTCTTGACCATCACCGGATTGGCTACCCAAGTTTGATACTTCACCTCCCTGAGTATGCCTGCTGCTACGAGCTCATCCACTTCTTTGCATGCTGCAGCATTTGTTTCAGGAGCCAGACTTCGACTCTTTTTCTTGATAGGTTCAATATGTTTGAACTCATTAAGCTTGTGTTCAGTGCCGAAGGGCTTTCCGTCTATGGTGAGAGTTCTGGGGACCCCCGTCATGTCAGAGTAGGTCCATGCGAAGACATCGGCATTGGCCCGTAGTACCTTCTCCAATTCGGCCTTAAAGGAAGTAGGGAGCTGTTTTCCGATTACCACCGTCTGATCAGGATAGAGATCGTTTACTACGATGCGTTCTTCAGCATCAGTGCAGCTGAGAACATCTTTCGGAGGCTCTTCCGAAACTTGTTTGACCCTTTTGCCTACTTCCGTAGGCTTCTTCACGTTGTAGCTGAAGAAAACCGTTCCAATACCGAAAGGTGTTTGGAATTTGACCGCGGCATGTATAGTGGAGACAACGATGCCCATCTTCTGCATTGCCGTTCTCCCTATCAATAGGTTGTAGGGAGATTCAGACCTTACGATCGTGAAAACCATAGTTTCTGTTTTTTTAGCCTTCCTTCTCCAATCGTAACCTCTAGAGGGACTTCTCCCAAGGGCCATGAGTGTTCCCCTGAGAACCCTACTAAGGGTACCTTCGAATCTACTTTCTTCGACCTTATCGAAGGCTTGAGCTTTAGAAATCAGCGTTCGTAGATCACTTCACAAGAGCTACCACAGTCTAGGTAGGCCCTGTTTACTTCTCTGTTGGATATCAAGACCTTGATGACCACGGGGTCATTTGAAAGAACTTTCCCTGTGATTGAAGGAAAAGTGACATCTCCTACTCCGCATAATGCCTCCTTCGCTTCTTTCCTCTTTAAACCAGAGTCACCTTTGTACACCATGAGGATGGGTGCTTCGGTAGGCGTGGTGTCTTTCCCCAACTGTGTGTCGGAGATATTTTCTTTACCCTTCTTTATACCTTTCACCAAATGTCCCAATTGGCCGAACTTCACGGCCTCTTCTATCTGTTTCTTGAGTTCTCTGCAATTGTTGGTGTCGTGTCCGTAATCGTCATGGAAGTAGCAGTATTTGGAAGTATTTCTGGGCCTTCCTCTGTTTGCCAAGCGAGGAGGAGGATCAAAGGTCTTCGCAGCCTTTTCCGTAGCAAGTATCTCCCTTGGAGATTTGGACAGATTAGCCAAGAGCCCGTGGTTGATGTTTTTATGGTACGGTGTAAACCTGTCCCTTCCTTTGTGTCTATTCTTTGACCCTTCCCACGAAGGATGCTTCGGGGATTTGCTGTGACTTTCTTTATTTTCGACCGGAGCCCCGTTGGTAGACACTTCTTTGGCTTCGATCCAGGTGTACGCCTTCTCCACTAAACCCTTATAAGTTGCAGGAAGGTCGGTGGAGAGGAATTCAACCAAACTTCTGTTTCGAAGGCCATGCACGAAACCTGAGATGCTTTGGTCTTCGTGCAAGCCCATTATCTGTAAGGTGTCATCAGTGTATCTTGTAATGAAAGCCCTGGTGCTCTCGTTTTCCTTCTGCTTGATGTTGTGCACTGTTAGGTGCGTTCTTGTAAACTTTTTCTGTTGGCTGAAATGTGATCTGAATTTAGCCTTGAGATCATCCAAATTCACAATGCTACCTGGTTTTTGCCCGTTCCACCATATACGAGCAGAGTCTCGTAGGGTATATGTAAACATATGGCAAGCAACGGGCATAACCCACTTCTGCATTCTGATAGCCCCTTCGAACAGGTGTAAGAAGTTATCTGGGTCCCCCTTCCCATCATAAGTACTAATATATGTGGGCAAGTTCAACTCATCAGGCAAAGGGTAGTCTTCTATCCATCTTACGAAGGGTGTTGTGGAGCCCATGGGCTCCGAATAAAGGCAGTTATAAGGTGGCATGTAGGTAGGGGCAACATTGTACGGGTTATGATTTGGAGGTATTCCAACAGGGTTTTGTTTAACATATTGAGGGTAAGCAGTAGGTATATAAGGTGGGTGACTTCCGACAGGGTACGAAGGATATACCATAGGTTGCCCGTAGGGCATGCTTTCGTATGGTTGAGTAAAACTGGGGTTGCTAGCCTGCCCATTAGGTGGGGGATAGACCCCTTGAGGGTAAGATTGAGCCTGAAAAGGAGGATACATACCATGAGGAGGAAGATTTCCTCCCCCCATTCATTTGAGATGGATTGCCTTCTACGCCGGATGCGTGAGAAGGCTGCAACGGAACCCCCGCCTTAGTTCTTCCCAGATGAGCCACCAAAAGTGGTGGCAAATTAACCTCCGTAGTATCCCTTCGGTGACTCCTTCCATTGGAGACTTCTATCTTTCCTTCCCTTCTTGTCGGAGCCCTCTCCGGAACATCTTCAAAACCAACCGACCTTCCACTCGACCTTCGACTGCTCGGAGACCCTATCCTTAGCACTGAGCGTGTAGCCCCAGGAGCGAAGGGCCTAGCCTCCATTTCCAACTCTTCGTCATACTAATCGCTTGAGTATTCTAACTCCCTACGCATCTCCACATTCCGAGCTTTCCTCCTTCGAGCCCTCAGTAAAGATTCTAATGCTTTGATGTTAGCTTCGACAAACGCTGGACTGATTACCGGTTCAGGGTTAGCCGAGGTTGAAGAATGGTTGTTGGGAGTTATTTCAGGGTGAGATCGTGTGGTAAAGGTGGATGCGGTTATATTGGGAAGGTTGTTAGGATCATTGACTAGGATTGGTGTCAAGGTCGAGAAACCCGGAGGGGGTGTATCCTCTCTTCCTTGATTCATGCCGTGAAACTAGTGAGAGTGATTGACTGGGTGTAAGTTTGGAATAACAAGACCAATAGTAGCGGGTCCCACGGATGGCGCCACTAATTGTACAATATTTCGTACGACCAGGCCTTCGATGGTGATCGAAAGGTATGAGGGGTGATATGCTTGCGCCAAACTTGTAGCCAATCTGCAATAAGAAATAGTAGACACTTCATTAAGTGATTGCGCAAGGGTTGGGCCCTGTGAACCACCTCCGGCGTGAGAGTAAGTATGTGATATGTGTTGTAAACAATATGAAGTATGTGAAATATTGTGTTGAGTGAACATACCATTGAAATGACTCATCCAATCTATTTATAGGTGAAGAAAATAGCTTGGAGAGTGTTAGCACACGTTTAGGAGATCATGGGGACGTCCCCTGATTTGTGGTAACCGCTAGGGCTTCATCCCCACTATCTCAGACTTGGCGGGGAAGCTAAGAAAATAGTGGGAACATGCGGGAAGACCAAGTCAAGGTTCTTCTTTGTCTTGGCATCTTCAAGAGAAGACGCCGAAGGACATAGGCCTTCGGCTGGCGAATTCCCAACTGGTAACCATGTCAATGATGAATGGTTTTACGCCACCAATGACTTATGAAGAAAGACTTGGGTCTTCGTAATGCAAGTTCGACTGAGGCCGAAGGGGGGTCCTTCGACCTGATCGGAGGGTACGTCATCACATATACTTGAGGTGACCGACACTTCAATAACTGGATTTACTAAATCCTAACAGATTTGTCCACCAATTCGCTTATATAAGTTCAATGTCGAAGGGATGTACAAAGACTAACAATACGTCTTGCTCATATGCATAACATCCATCTCAACTTCACATTAACTTTCCTATATGGCCTTAAGGTATTTTAAGCCTTTAGCTACCCAAAGGATTAAGATGGAGTGGGTCGCAACCCTCTGTCAGCAGTCAAATTATACGATTGCTATATTCTTGGTGAAGTAATTACACACAATGAGGCTATGCGTCTACCATACGCCTTAGGTTGTAAAAAACTTTTACGCACAAGTAAAATGTAAATAGAAGAATCACACATGGAAAAATACAAGCCCTAGTGGCTTTGATGTAGATATTAATTAATGACTAGTTTAACTAGTCTCAACAGGTCGTAGCCTTAACGATCTATACAAACAAAACATTGTCTTAGGCCGAAGCCTATACCACACACATCAAATGTTAATTGTTTCATCAGGCATATAGCCTGGAAAGGGACACAGACAAATTGTTTTTAAACAGGGTACATACCACCATGGGGATCAAATTACTACCACATGGTAGCCTTCATCAAACTTTGGAATGGGTCGGATCAGCAGAACCCGAGGATGGAACCTTTGGAGATGGAGTCTTCTTCGAAGGGGATGGAGGCTGGACTTTCCTTTGCCAGTAGGTCCTCAATAGAGGCCGCTGGGTCCTTCGACACTTCGGCAAGGAAGGGGAACTATGAAGCGGTCAAGGCATTGCCTGATCATCATACTCTTTCTCATGAGTTGCCCTGTAGTATGGAACATTTTCCAGCTTCACTGGTTCCTTTGTAGCAGCTATCTCCTCCAAAGTGGTACACTTTCCATGAAATATGGCTGCATTCACCAGGTTCCCAATCACAATCCCCACATCGTCACTATGGTAAAGTTCCATGGCAACGTAGGGGATGACTTTGGTTACCAAGTCCACCCTATCCTTCTTAAGCATCTTCAACCGAAGGTTTAACCCATCTACCTTCTCCCTGAGCTTGATCTCCTGGTCCACCAGCTTAGCTCTCTCTTCTTCCAGGCCTCCACACTTGGATGAAAGAACAGATATTTGCTCTTTGTAGCCTATGACCTTCGAGCCTTCGAGAGTTAGCCTGTTGCATTCAGCTTCGCTTGCTGCCAGTTGACCTTTGAGCTTTTCCACATCAGCTCTGAGATCTTGCACCAAAGGGATTCTTGTCTAAGTCCTCCATTGCATCTTCACATTTTTTCTCCAGGTCTGCATACTTCTGATCCCTAGCCTTCTCCCTGGCAAGCATGACATCCATTTCTTCTCGAGCCTTGGTGACAGCACGGAGCAACTCTCTTGTCCTAGTATTAAGCTGGTTGTCCAACATGCATTGTCTGACATAACTCTTGTCATGAAGATCGCAGAGCCTTTCCATGGACATGTTATCCATCACCCTCTTCCAGCTGGGTGGGGTCACACGCTCCACAAGCAGATGACAAGCTAAAGGAGAGGAAAGCTCCTTCGTATCAGGAAGTTCTGCAGCATATGTAAACTTTTTTAATATATTATTACTTGCATCTCATTCTTTGTAACAGGAAAGAAACCTTACCATGGATGTAATCTCCGCTAGGCCCTTCGATGGCTGGAATCACTACAGCCTTACCCTGGGCACTCTTTTGCCGGGTAGTTCGAGAGGGAGGAGTAGGGAGGATGAGCTTCCTCTTTGATGCAGATTTCACAGACATCGCACTGGTACCTTTCCTGCTTCGGACTCTCTCACCAATGCCGGAGGGTCCTACTATGGCCAACTGTCCTTCTGAGACAGGTTCATCCGATTCAGCAACATTCTCCACAAGCTGGTCTTCAACATCTATGGGTTCCTTTGAAGGAGGAGCAGAGGACACGGGTTTGATGGGCTGAGCATCCACATCATTATTGTTCACCGATACTGAAGGAGAGCCCACGCCATAGCTCACCTCCTGGGGATCCTTCGGAATGAAACTGACCTCCTTTGCACCACCAGCAACCACAAAGTTTCTGAATGACATTTCTGCACAAAGGAACAAATAAGATGAATATCAGAAAGATAAGTTTTTACCTCTTATTTTAATCAAAAAAATACATACTTTCTCCATCACAAATAATCTCAGGAACCAAAGGAGATCCCTCCCAGCTTTCAGCAAGACCAGCCATGAAAAGAATTGGCTCAGGGAATGTTTGGCAATCAGCTGGATGGCGAGCCAAACGCTGATACAAAGGATTCCTCCTCATAGTATAGGACAAGGGATCGTTGAACCTTTTTTCATCATATTGAAAATCTGGGTTTAACAATGCAGGGAAAGTTGGAGGAATAATGGTATTTTGGATGTAAAAGAACTTCCCTTTCCAGTTCCTGATGTTTGTAAATGGCCTATCTATGAGAATGGGCATATCCCTTTCACCCCTCTTAGCCAATGTCAACCAATCTCCTCCAGGGTACAAGTTCAGAAACCCTCTAAGCACAGTTAATGATGGTTCAAACCCATAAGCTTTACACATCACAATGTATGTCGTAAGCTTGGCTAGGACAAAAGGGTTAAACCTAGATATGTGTACTTCGTAGTACTGGAGGAGTTCTAAAATCAAAGGGTGCAAGGGTATCCTAAGGTTGGAGGTGGTGAATGCATGGGTGTATAAGCCTACATAGTTTTCTGGGGCATCAAAAATACCTTAATTTTTACCAGGTAACATGATTTTATGCTCTTTGGGAATTGGATAATAGGTGAGGAACGCTTTGAGATCCTCCCTAGTCAAGGTGCAACCTTGTTGTTTGATTACAAATTTCTTATTTGTAGACATTGATCCTTCTGAATCGACAATAAAGTATTTGAAAATGTAACAGATACGAAGGAATACTTTACCTGTTTGTTCGAAAGCCTGATCGGAAGAGGATTTAGTAGGTGAAAAATTGGGCGTAAGATAAAATGGTGTTAGGGTTTTACTGTTTTTGACTTTAAATACCCACACACATGTTGAATCTCGGCCCTACACGTGTCCTAAGTTATCCCCTAACCTCCGGATTTCAAATCCTTTTTTAAATTTTGAATAGACGTTTTACTTTTACCAAGAAAAGGGTGGTTAGGATAAGTCCACGCATTAATTACGGGTCAATAGTTGCTAGACTTTTCATCTTCGTTCGTTTTTGTGATGAAGGGGGAAGTTTCGTAGTTATTCTTGAGTCGTAAGCAATATTTCTTGTTCGTACATATCACTTTCGACTGGGGGGCTTGATGACGTACCCTCCGATCAGGTCGAAGGACACCCCTTCGACCTCAGTCGAATTTGCATTACGAAGACCCAAGTCTTTCTTCATAAGTCATTGGTGGCGTAAAACCATTCATCATTGCTATGGTTACCAGTTGGGAATTCGCCAGCCGAAGGCCTATGCCCTTCGGACTCTTCTCTTGAAGGCACCAAGACAAAGGAGAACCTTGACTTGGTCTTCCCCCACGTTCCCACTATCTCCTTAGCTTCCCGCCAAGACAGAGAGAGTGGGGATGAAGCCCTAGCGGTTACCACAAATCATGGGACGCCCCCATGATCTCCGAAACGTGTGCTAACACTCTCCAAGCTTATTTCTTCATCTATAAATAGGTTGGATGAGTCATTTCAATGGTATGTTCACTCAACACAGTATTTCACATACTTCATATTATTTACAACACATATCACATACTTACTCTCACGCCGGAGGTGGTTCGCAGGGCCCAACCCCTGCGCAATCACTTAACGAAGTGTCTACTATTTATTATTGCAGATTGGCTACAAGTTTGGCGCAAGCATATCACCCCTCATACCCTTCGATCACCATCGAAGGCCTGGTAGTACGAATTATTGTACAATCAATAACCATTGTATGCCCAACACCATTTCATAGCCTCCTAGTGGCAAAATCATAATATCATCTACGTAAGTTTGACCCTGCAATTCCGACTAAAGATTCTTGCACTCATACATACTTGACATCATTTTCGAATTGGCCACTGACACTTGTTGTAGACACATCTTTCTCATCCTACACCCCAACTCTTAGCAATGCTTAGTTCTAAGAAATTATGAGTGCTTCCCGAGTCAATCAAAATATGCAGCAATTGTTTTCCCACATATCCCTTAATCCTCATGGTTTGGTAATTAGGAACTCTGGTCATGGCATTAAGGGATATTTGTGGCATTATTTCTTCCCTATTTTCTACTGCACTCGCCACCCCTTCTTCAGTCAACACACAATCTTCATCCTCATCAAACACTTTGTGGCAAGGACTGTATCTTTGGTCACAGTAAAAACACAAATGTTTTGCCCTTTTCTCTTCAAATTCTTGCTGAGTTAATTTCTTAAAAGGTTTTGGCACAACATTATTGTTTTGAACATGCAAGGTGTTAACATTTCTTATTGCATTTCCCCCGCCCCCTAATGACATTGCTATTAGTAGGGCAGAGTATTGAGACCCAAAACCGACCGAGACCGAGAGGACCCACCGAAAACCGACCAAACTGAACGACCAGTGGTCCGGTCTCGGTCCAAATTTTTTCCTTATTTCGGTCTCGCTCCGGTCTGGACCGGTCTTACGTAAAACCCGACTATTATGCCTTCTTGGACCGGACCGAACACATTCGGTCCGATCCTCGATCTAAGGTTTTGGGCTGGTTCGGTCTCGGTCCGGTCTGATTTTGAAACGTTGATCACCCCTAGCTATTAGTCACATTAGTTCTAGGAGTGGTGAATAGTGGTACATTCCTACTTTTTATCATAACATTATTTGCTTCTTGCAACTTAGCCAGGCAAAACACATCAATCAAACTAGTAGGCTTATGCATCCTAACTACATATCTAATTTCTTCTTTCAAACCACCAACGAATAAGCAAATAGCATCAGGTTCACTTAATTCAACTTTACTCAACAATGCTTGAAAGGAATCTTGATATACCTGAATATAGAGGTGGCAAAACGGGCAGGTCGGGCAGACACGGGCCACGGTTCAAACAGGCTACGGGGAAGGGCCAAACGGGTACGAGCCAAATGGACGCATGTTATACGAATCGCTTTAGAAAAGACCAAAAACGATGAAATAAATTCTTCAAACGTAACACCTCATTTATATTAGAAAACTTAAATATATTATATCTATATGTTTTTTTCTTTAAAAACAATTGTAACGTTCTCTAATTGAGAGAAAATATATGTTTGTTTGTGCCCATTTAACTTTTAAATGGGCAATATATGCCCATTTCAAAAAACGAAATAAGCTAAATATTTCAAAATCTTTTAAAAATTCGCTCAAATTAGCTCTTTATTTTATTTTATTTTGTTTTTATTTTTATTTTGGGCGCAAATTGCCATCTTGAACATTAGTAGTCTGCTTCAAGTTCTTCAACTCTACCACTTGATCTTCAAAAACTGCCTCTTCCTAACTTGTCTTTCATGCACATCCCAAGTTACAATTTCACCAAAACTTTTCATAAACTGCTTGTGCTAATTAAGGCTCTATCAAAAACATGCATGGACACTAGCCTAATTCTTTGGGCATCATCATCAATGTGGTCCATTTCAAAGAACTAGTTGACCCTGTATAAACCACCCTTGTACATCCTCATCATGGAATTTAGGAAAGGAAAATGATTAGGAGGCCTAAAATATGTGATTAATTGTGTGTCTAATAGATGTGGCAATAAATTATTGGTTTGTGAAGAAGTGGGTCCCCTCTGTCCCCAATAGGATGCTGACACATATGTTTAGGCATATTATTAGACATATGAGTTAGGCATCTCAATCAATGTTCTTTAAGAAATTCCACCTTGGTCAGCCTTCCGTATTGACCACCATTGTGACCACCAGTTTGACTATCAAGATATCCTCCTCTTTGGCTAGTTCCTTCACCACCATTGATCTTATTCTCTAATGCTGCCATACTTGTCCTCAATTGATTTATAAAACTCATCATACTTTCTAACTGACTTTCAACTGTGGTTGACCTGTTTTGACTTTCACTTTGTGACGAAAGTCACCAAATGACATATCGTTTAGTTGAACCTACAAAATGTTATGATCGCACATCGGCCATGTATGAGATTCGTGGGTGGCTTATAAGTCTAGGTGTTCCTTCTCTTTTAAGCTAGTTTTTAGAGTAAGTTCTACACCTAGCTTATGGCTTGATGCGGGCCTAGCATGGGATGAGTTCATACAACAAAATAGGAGTTTTGTTTTGTATATGATCTTAGCTTAGTTTTAGTATAACTAAAGTATAGTCCGAGTTTTCAAACCACTGATATGCGAACATATTAGTACTAGACTAGTAGTTATAGTTTCGAACTCACTAGAAAAATACTTTGGTAAGTTTAAAGCAGTGTTTTGAATTTCTATAAAATTTACTTTTCATAAAACAGTAAATTCCATTTGGTATTA
>BPTQ01000004.1:282075953-282122017 GCA_019973895.1 Chrysanthemum seticuspe | reverse complement strand
TCGAAATGAAGATCAAAAACCGGAATCCAAGTCTAAATATTCGGATAGTCGAATAGTCATTTCAAGAATAGTTGCAGGTTTAATTTTGCTCCTTCCCTAGGTGAGGAGAGAGCATTTCGCTACCAATTACATGTGAAATGGTGCTTTTTCAACGTTGTGTCATACGGTGTCCCCACACTTTGTCAGATTTCGCTACCTGTTGGTGGCGAGATGCTTTTTTTTTTTTTTTTTTTTTTTTTTTTTTTTTTTTTAATTACGCACGTTAATTTATTTAGATGGCGACACGTGTCCTTTAAGCATTTCACTACCACTAGGTAGCGAAATGCCTGGCCTTTTTAGACATAGCAAGAAAAGAGGGCCTCTGCAGGACACAGAGGTACCTGCAGGGCCTTCACAGTAATTTTCACTCTTAAAAAACAACTATTGGTGTTTTAGTTATTTTAAATTTTTTTCTTATCCAATAAAAATCTAGGAGGGAATTATGCAGTAAGAAAAAGAAAGAGCCTAATGAATAATGAGGAGCTGAGGCCCCAAGAAGATCGCAATTTCATTTATTTTGTATTAATGTAATTAAATCATTGTCATTCTTTTCGTGTTTGTTTAATCATGTACTTACTATTAGAGAATAAATAAATAGGCTCAAATCAGGTTTGTTAGTTTAAGGCATACAGGGTTGAGTAATTTTCATTTGCTTATCTTTATTTTGATACTTATCAATGGAAAAATTCTTACTATTCATCTAATTTAATCTAATGGTAGGAATTAACCTAAAATTTATTAGATAAATCTAAGTTCATGTTTTTTTTTTATTCATATTTTTTATTCATATTTTTATTCATATTTTTTCATATTTTTTGTCTTTTTGTCTTTCTTTTTTATTCATATCTTTTTTGTCTTTTTTTCTTTTAATTCACGTTTTTTATAAACTCATTTTTTTTTAATTCACGTTATTCACGTTTTTTTTAATTCACATTTTTTCTTCGCTTTCATACCTTTTCACCCGTTTTCTTACATTTTCGTTCATTATTCATACGTTTTCATACTTGTTTTTACGCTTTCATACGTTTTTGTCCGTTTTCATACATATTCGTCCATTTTCTTACGTTTTCGTCCGTTTTCATACGTTTTCGCCCGTTTTCTTACGTTTTCGTTCATTATTCATACGTTTTTGTCCATTTTCGTCCGTTTTCATACTTGTTTTAACGCTTTCAAAAGTTTTCTTCCGTTTTCATACATAATCGTCCATTTTCTTACGTTTTTGTCCGTTTTCACACGTTTTCGTTCGTTTTTAGATGTTTTCGGCCGTTTTCGACGTTTTCATAAGTTTCTGAATATCACAAGTGATATCCTGTGATATTTAGATGATCACAATTGATATTCTGTGATATTCAAATGATCACAAGTGATATTCTAAATATCACAAGTGATTTTCAACTAATGTTTTGTAACATGAAAATCACAATTGATATTCAGAATATCACAAAGTGATATCCAGAAAATCACAAGTGATATTCAGAATATAACAAATATATAATTTGAATAGCAGCTACATAGTTTGGGGTATTTGTTTAATCTAATTTTATTTGCTTATAAGCTTATGTGATTTCGGTTTATGTTTCACAAGCTTAATTTGCTTATTTTGAAACTTATAAAAATATGTAAGTTTATATTTACCACGTATAAGAGAAAATGGTCAAATTTTGATTTAGAGTTCATACATATTCGTCCGTTTTCATACGTTTCGTCCATTTTTAAATGTTTTCGGCCGTTTTCATACATTTCTGAATATCACAAGTGATATTCTGTAATATTCAGATGATCACAAGTGATATTCTGTAATATTCAGAAAACCACTTGTGATATTCTACAGAATATCACAAGTGATTTTATGAATATTACAAGTGATTTTCAACTAATGTTTTGTAAAATGAAAATCACAAGTGATATTCAGAATACCACAAAGTGATATCCAGAAAATCACAAGTGATATTCATAGTGATATTCAGAATATCAAAAAGTGATATTCAGAAAATCACAACTGATATGCTGAATATCACAGAAAATCACTTGTAATAGTTAGAAACGTATGAAAACGGACGAAAACGTAAGAAAATGGACGAATACTTATGAAAACGGATGAAAACGTATGAAAGCGTAAAAACACGTTTGAAAATGGATGAAAACATATGAAAAATGGACGAAAACTGATGAAAACGTATGAAAACGTACGAAAACGGACGAAAACATATGAAAACTGGCGAAAACGTATGAAAACGGATGAAAACGTATGAAAACAGAAGAAAACGCATGAAAGCGAAGAAAAAAAACGCGAATTAAAAAAACCGTGAATTAAAAAAGAAACACGAATTTAAAAAAAAACGCGAATTAAAAAAAAAACAAAACAAAAAGAAAAACGAAGTAAAAAAATGTGAATTAAATAAAAAACGTGAATTTAAAAAAAACAAAAAAATATGTGAATAAAAAAGAAAGACAAAAAGACAAAAAAATATATGGACTTAGATTTACCTTTAAATTTTAAGTTAATCCCCACCATTAGATCAAAATAAATAGATAGTGGGGATTTGTCCGTTAGTAAGTATGAATTTTTGAGTAATCAAAATAAAGTGACTCATACAGGGTTTTAACATTATAAATAATAGTTAATAATAAAATTATATCAAGAGGGTTTATTCAATGTCTAACATGATATTATGAGCAAGTTTGAGGTCGAGACTTAATCGGTCGCTATAAATTACTGCCTTTATGCCATCCCGTCATACTTTAACCGCTACCTATTATACTTTTGTTATTTTTGGTGGACCACTAGAAGGAAAAAGAGATCCCTGCCAACACATTCACAAATAGTCCCAACCCGACATTTTTCTTTTAATTATGAGAAAATGACAAAAAAATGCATCGAACTTGACACTTGTTGTCATTGTGTGTAGCCAACTATTTTTTTTTCATTGTAACACAAACCTTTTGAATTTTTGTCATTGTATGTAGCCAGTTAGGTGAATCTGTGTTATTGTATGTACCCAGTCAGGCTTAGCGTTACATCGTTAGTCCTTTTATATTAACGGTCGTTAGTAAATAACTTAAAATTTCGTTCTCTTACGTTTTTATTCGTTTTCATCCGTTATTATACGTTTTTGTCCGTTTTTATACTTTTTCTTCCGTTGCTTTTTCCCGTTTTTTACGTTTTCGTCTGTTTTCTTACATTCTCTTCCGTTTTCTTACGTTTTCGTCAGCTTTTATACGTTTTCATTCGCTTTTATACGTTTTAGTCCGTTTTTATAAGTTTTCATCCGTTTTTATATGTTTTCGTCCGTTTTCATCTGTTTTTATACTTTTTCAATCGTTTTTCATCCGTTTTATATTTTTTCGTCCGTTTTTATACGTTTTCGTCAGTTTTTAAATGTCTTCGTCGATTTTCTAACGTTTCCGTCTGTTTTTATATGTTTTCGTCTGTTTTTATCTGTTTTATACGTTTTCGTCTTTTTTTTTTAAGTTTTCATCTGTTTTCTTACACCTTCATCCATTTTTATACGTTTTTGTCCGTATTCTTAAGTTTTATACATTTTCGTCCGAAAAAGTAAGAAAATGAACGAAAAAGTAAGAAAACCAACGAAAGCGTATAAAAAAAGATGAAAATGTTAGAAAACAGACGAAAACTTTAAAAAAACAGACGAAAATGTATAAAAACAGTTGAAAACGTAAGAAAACGGATGAAAAACGTATAAATACGAATGAAAACGTAAAAAACGGACAAAACGCATAAAAACGGATGAAAACGTAAGAAAACAGACGAAAACGTATAAATATGGATGAAAACGAGCAAAAACGTGTAAAAACGGACGAAAACGTATAAAAACGGGCTAAAACATAAGAAAACGTACGAAAACGGGAAAAAGCAACGGACGAAAAAGTATAAAAACGGACAAAAACGTATAATAACGGATGAAAACGAATAAAAACGTTAGAGAACGAAATTTTAAGTTATTTACTAACGACCGTTAATATAAAAGGACTAACGATGTAACGCTAAGCCTGACTGGGTAAATACAATAACACAAATTCACTTAACTGGCTACATACAATGACAAAAATTCAAAAGGTTTGTGTTACAATGAAAAAAAAAATAGTTGACTACACACAATGACAACAAGTGTCAAGTTCGATGCATTTTTTTATCATTTTCCCTTTAATTATTCAAAGACTACAAGGTATTCATTGATATATTATTCTTGTTCTTGGTGATCGTGCATGGATAATAAACAAAGTGAAGGCTGGGAGTTTTTTTGTTCCTCATGTCTAAAACCACAACAAAAACAAAAAGTTATGAAGCCGCTCAAAGACACAGATATGGTTGTTTTATTGTTGAAGGATTTATGTTTATGTTTTTGTTTTATTATTGGAAAAAAAAGTTATACTACGTAGTTGTTTTATCGTTTGTTTGTTAGTCGTCTATTCGTACGACTTTGTTATCAGTCGACTAAAGTTGATCGTTAATATCAGTCTCTAAAATCGATCGTTGGTACGATTGTATTGCCAGTCGACTTAGCTGACCGTTGGTACCAATCGACAAAGTTGACCGTTGGTATGATTTTGTTACCAGTCGACTAAATTTAGGTTTAAATGATTTTTTATTTTTTATTATTTTTTTTTTTTTATTTTTTTTTTAATCCTAATTTACTACTCCAGTTCGAGCTTTCGCGATTTCGGCGCTTAGACTGCGAGGGAATATTAAAGAATAAATAGGCCCAAACCCGGTTTATGAGTTTAGGGCATCTAGGATTTTATCATTATAAATAATGATTAATAATAAAATTATTACAAGGTTTATTCAATGTCTAACACTTACGTGATGTATTTTTTGTATATGGATCGTGTAACTGATTGATGAATTGAAGCTACTAAAAAGTTGGTTTTCTCTTTTTTTTTTATATAAGTATTTGTGACTAATTTTCGTAACTACTAAAACTATTGAAAATTTCTATCGGCGATTAAAATATGTTTTTTTGCATTATTATTGATGAAGTCTCTAACCTTTGTTAAAAAAATACTTTCATTATGTTTTATTAGCTGTTCTATTTCATCAAAGGGTGTAGATGTATAGTTTATAGTTGTATAAATATTAAATTTTCTGTACTCATATTTTATAATTTTGTCATTAAATTACAATATTGCTTGAACAATTATTTATGCAAACACAACATGTACAGTTGCAGACATTTTACTAGAAAATATGTTACTCCGTAGAAATTGAGCTTCATAATTAATTGTAGGCATGCATTATCAAAAACCATTACTAGTAGAAAATCCAGAAAATCATATTTGAACATATCATATCCCCCTAAACATACACTTGAAAATCTTTCTAAACATTGACAAATTTGTATGATAATTTATTTTACCAAGGTGAAAAATCTCTCTTACCCAAAAAAAAAAAAATGTATGATAATTTGACAGTATACGAGTTAATTAGATGTTCTATAAAATTTCTCTAGTAGTGTATTTTTAGAACATATATAGCATTATTTCTTGCCCTGTGATTTACCTCATATAATTGTACTAAATTGTTGTATTCAACTCTTTCTTCTCACCAACATTTTTTTTTATTTAAATATTACGTTGTTAAAAATATGTAAGAGAGGCGCTTGTGTAAAAAGATAATATGAAATAAGAGTAAGAAATACAAAGATAAATGATTTCAGAAAAGTTTTGATGAAGATTCAAAAGAAGGTTGGGAATAAGTATGCCTCATATTAGTAAGTATAAAAACACAAACAAATATTCTTTGAAACCATTGATCAAATAATGTTATTGTTACCCATTAACGACTACTCCTATTACCTAAAATTGATAATTAGAGCGATTTAAATCACAAAACCTCTTTTCTCTTATGTGGGCAGAGTCGATTCTAAATTTTCATAATTTATGTGGGACCATGTTCACATTGTTCTTGGCTTCAATTTAAGGAAAATATTAAAACCTTAATAGAAATCATAAAAAAATGCGAAAATTATATACGAGGACCCTGCACGGACCACTTGTCCTGCAGAGGTCCTACTTTTTCCCAATATCCAAAAAAGACCATCTATTTCGCTTTAAATTGGAAGAGAATTCTTTGTATGACACGTGTCAACACCACATTAAATAGAACTGAAAAAAAAAAGTCTTTCTATGCAAAGTTGAAGCGAAATCTTACACAATAGGCCCCACCACTATCTTTTAACTGAAAAAGCATAACCAAATCGCTGCACATTAGCAGCGATTACCCCTGCAAACTCCCACCTAGGAACTCATGAAGATAACCTGGAAAATCTTAAGGAATGACTACTCCTTTTAGTCGACCAATTTATGGCTGGTAATATCATTCACAATTTAAGTTTTCACAAGTTAAGTTTTCACTCGAGTAGGTGTTCTTAAATCAACAAATTAGGTGTTTTTCTTCTTCTTTTTTTATATTTTTTTGGCTGTGTTGGTGGTGGTTGTTGTGGTGTGGTGTAGGTGCGGCTTTAGGTGGTGAGGCTGTGTTGGTGGTGGTGTGGTGTAGGTGCGGCTGTTGGTGGTTGTGTGGTGTAGGTGCGGTTGTAGGTGGTTGTTGTTTTGTGGTGTAGGTGCGGCTGTTGGAGGTGGGGCTGTTGGTGGTGGTGTGGTGTAGGTGGTGCGGCTGTTGGTGGTGGGGCTGTTGGTGGTGGTGTGGTGTAGGTGATGCGGCTGTTGGTGGTTCTGTGGTAGTGTTGTTGTGGTTCTGTGGTGGTGTGGTAGTTTGGTGTAGGTGGTGCGGCTGTCGGCGGTGGTAGTGGTTAGGTGTTATCGTGTTTGTCGGTTAATATGGCGCTAGTTGTTCCGGTAAATATTTATTTTTCTTCCGATATCATTATTTGGTTTTTTATGCTTATTGTATAGTTAATAATATATACTCTTATTAATTGTTACTTTAGGATTTTGCCGTTGACCTTACCTGTAGAAGTAAGCTAAGATTGCTTCATCACATTAAAAAAAAATTAATACCAATAAGGAAGTATTGTTTAGGCGTACGTGTTTCGGATGGTTGTTTGATCTAGAACAAATGCAAGAGACATGTCTTTACTACATTATATTAGTTTATGTCAAGACGAACCTGAACCGGGAGACACGGATGTCGTTCCATTGACGTATCATGTAGGAGATTTTGAGTTGAAATTTGGTAGAGAGGAGTTTTGTTTAGTAACTGGGTTGAGATTTGGGGTTGATTTTCAAGAGAAATTTGAAGGTGAACCTACTCCTTTTAGGAGACGTGTCTTTGACTCAAGTTATGATGGATGTTCGATAACTGCTGGACTGTTGCATAATTTTATTTTAAGCGATGACTTTGATAAACTTGTCGATATCGATGTCGTTCGCGTTAGTTTGGTAGGGTTGTTGGAGCTGGTGTTGTTAGGACACGAGTTTAATTACGTACTCCCGAGTTGGTGCATGGCCTTAGTAGATAATATTGATGCTTGGAACATATATCCTTGGGGTTCGTACGTATGGCCGACATTGTACAAGCAGTTAGTTGGTGCAATAGGTTCACGTATTGAAGCTTTCTTTGTGAAGCCACGACCACCGCCCAACCCTGACGGTAAGGTAAAGAACCCGAAGTATTCGTTGATGGGCTTTACATGGGCCATTAAGGTATGCCTATTGTTAGTTTTTGTTGTTTATGTATATGCATAATATTAAAGTAATTAACCAATTATTTTTTTTAGACGTGGATTTTGGAGAGTTATCGAGTCAAGGCTGTTGATTTTTTTAATCGTGAAGAGCTCTATCCGAGAGTGTGTGCTGGATAGTTTATTTGTGAGTTGTTATTTAATCATGCCATTTACTTTTTAGTGATTCATAACAATATTCATTTTTGTCGATATAATTTATATAATTTATAGGAAGCGGAACCTACCTTAAGACTTGTACCCGATGCATATGAGTCCGAACATGATTCGTTCCGTGATAACATGGCATTTTTTTAGGGGCGTAGTATCGAACCACCACCAATACCCCCACCTACAGACCAATATAGCTGTGACGATGTTCCAGCATACGTTTATCGTCATTTGACGGAACTAGAGAATTTGAGAAAGGCTCAGGATGCCAAGATAAAGGAACACGACACACTGTTCCAACAAATATTTGGTTTCTTTAGTGGATTTACTGGGTTCCCGAACGCGCATGTATATTTGTATTTTTTTTGTTGCTAAATTCTTGTTATTTGTTTTAAAAATTACTAAACATACTAATATTGTGTGTAGGGTTTCGGGCAGGCTGGTCCAGGATTTACTGGGTTCCCGAACGCGCAAGTATATTTGTATTTTTTGTTGTTGCTAAATTCTTGTTATTTGTTTTAAAAATTACTAAACATACTAATATTGTGTGTAGGGTTTCGGGTAGGATGGACCAAGAGTTACTGGGTTCCCGAACGCGCGGGTATATTATTTTTTTTTGTTGACAATCTGACTTGTTATTTGTTTTAAAAATTACTAAACATACTAATATTGTGTGTAGGGTTTCGGGCAGGCTGAACCAGGATTTACTGGGATCCCGAACGCGCAGGTAATTCGTATTTTTTTTGTTGCTAAATTCTTGTTATTTGTTTTAAAAATTACTAAACATACTAATATTGTGTGTAGGGTTTCGGGCAGGATGGACCAGGAGTTACTGGGTTCCCGAACGCGCGGGTATATTATTTTTTTTTTGCTTACAATCTGTCTTGATATTTGTTTTAAAATTACTAAACATACTAATATTGTGTGTAGGGTTTCGGGCAGGATGGACCAGGAGTTACTGGGTTCCCGAACGCGCGGGTATATTTGTATTTTTTTTGTTGACAATCTGACTTTTTATTTGTTTTAAAAATTACTAAACATATTAATATTGTGTGTAGGGTTTCGGGCAGGATGGACCAGGTGTTACTGGGTTCCCGAACGCGCGGGTATATTTGTATTTTTTTTGTTAACAATCTGACTTGTTATTTGTTTTAAGAATTACTAAACATACTAATATTGTGTGTAGGGTTTCGGGCATGATGGACCAGGAGTTACTGGGTTCCCGAACGCGCGGGTATATTTGTATTTTTTTTTGTTGCTAATTACTTGTTATGTTAGGATTTAGTAAATTCAGTACTTAAAGTGTCGGTCACCTCAACAATGTATGCTCGTTAGAAAGCTCGTAGTCATAGTAAGTCTATGATAGTATTTAGTTTACTTTGTAACACCGTGGAGGACGGACGGGTCTTTACCCACTGTATGCCTGATCCACAGCCTTAAAGAGGCGTCTCATGTTTGTACCCTATAAATACCCTTTGCCCTCCAAGGCAAAGGGTTGGAGCTTTCATAATACATTTTTCTTTGTCTCTCTAAAGTTCCCATCCTCTCCCACTTTCTCTCTCTAAACCTTATCTCTTTACGCCTAACTTGTGATAAACCAAGATCCTACAAATGGTATCAAGAGCCATGGTTTGATCATCCATCTCTCATGTTCTTGGTTTGATAGTTATTCTTGGGTTAAGGTTTGGTTTATACGCGTAAAGTGGTAGTCTCGTATACGGTATTTTTGAATCCTTAAAGCTTTAAAATTTACACTTTTTAATCCAAGATTCTTGTGGGTTAAGGTTTATTGAGTGCTTAAATTTCAGTTTCTTGCAAAAAGGTTCAAACTTTACAAGTTTTTCTTGGTTTTTAAGAGTGTTTGGATACGTGTGTACGGACTTACGCGTAAGAGAGATTCGTGGTTTTGATCCTCAAGCTTTGTTGTTTTGATGTTTTTAAGGTTGTATCATCATTATAATCTGGTTTACTAAACGGTTTTGATCATAAAAATGTGTTTGGCAAAATTTGTACTTCCTACGCATATGAAAACCCTAGTTCTACGCATAAGCTGAATCCTACGCGTAAAGTGTTTTTCACGAGATCTTCATTTCTGGTGGTTACTCAGTGTTCTTCTTGCTTGGATAAGCCTGAAAAACACTTCGACTTTGGATATCTCGTGCACTGTGAAGTGTAAGAGATTTTTGTGGGTAAAACCCTAATTTTACGCATAAGCATAAAACTTACGCATAAAAATTCTTACGCATAAGCCTTTTCTTACGCATAAGCTTGTCTTACGCCTAAGGGAAACTTACGCATAAGGTTATTACGTCTAAGCTTTGGTTTACGCATAAACTTATGCCTTTTATCCTTAAACTCTACGCGTAAGCTTTAGACTACACGTAAACTCTGTCTACGCGTAAGCTTGTGTCTACGCGTAAGTTTGTTGCTTCGCCTAAGCTGCTGCCTACGCGTAAGCCTTTCATCTACGCATAAGTGTATAAGTTTTACGGTTTCTCTTTTGATTTTTTAAAATCCCGTGAAAGAATCTATTTCCCGGTTAAATCAAAGACTTGTAAAATCCCGTAGAATTTAAACATGTCTTCCGTTGCTGATGATGTGCAAGCTGCAGGATCTGATACTCGTCCTCCCATGCTTGATAGAACTGACTATGAGTCTTGGTCACAAAGAATCAGGCTGTACTGCTTAGTAAAGGAGAATGGAGTTAACATCCTTAAGTCAATTGATGAAGGACCTTATCGGGTTGAGACCACAAGAGACATAATTGATACTGCAGCAGATGGTACAATGATTTTTGGATTAGACAGACCAAAGACATATGATGAGCTGAGTGATAAGGAGAAAAAGAGATTTGATGCTGATGTCAGGGCTTCAAACATCATACTTCAGGGTCTTCCAAAAGATATCTACAAGCTTATCAATCACAACACAGAAGCCAAGGCAGTTTGGGATAATGTCAAGATGCTACTCTTGGGTTCTGAATTGACCATCGAAGACAGAGAATCACAGCTGTATGATGAATTCAAGCACTTTAAGATGAAACCTAAGGAAAGTGTCTATGAATATTACGTGAGATTCCACAAGCTGGTGAACGATATGAGGAATATCAAGATGACTATGCCAAACATTCAGCTGAACTCAAAATTCGTAAACAACATGAATCCCGAATGGCACAAGTTTGTCACTTCTGTGAAGCTTACCAAAGGACTAAAGAACACCAACTATGAGTAATTGTATGCCTTCCTTCTTCAGAATGAGAAACATGATATGTTTGAAAAAAGGATTCTTGAACAGTTCAAATCTCAACCAGGTGAAACAAGCTCATCAAATGATACAACTGCATTCTTCACCAAAGCATCACAAGTCACACCCACTGGAAATGATAATCACAAGCCCATTCCTGATTCGGGATATAAGCAACCTGATGCCAATGCAGTCATGGAACACTTTATCAATAAATTAGCTCTTATGGTTAAACAAAACTTAACCTTCTCTCCACCTACCAACAGACTTCACACTAACAATGAAATCAGGACTGCATCCAATCTACACAACCATGCTTTGGTCAGAGATGGAAAGGTTACAGTACAACCAATTCAAGAAAGACAGTACGAACAAGGAAGAGGTGGAGCTGATAGAGGCTATGCTGCAAATCAGAATAGGGGAAGGAATGGAAACCAGGGTCAAGCCAAGCCAATCAAATGTTATAACTGTGGAGGCGAGGGACACATTTCAAGGAACTGCACATCGCCAAAACGCCCTCAGAATGCCGAGTATTTCAGGGATAAGATGTTGCTTGTGCAAGCTCAGGATAATGGTGCAGCCTTGGATGAAGAGGAGTTGTTGTTCTTGGCAGAAGGAAACGCTAAGACATATGATGCGGATGTGGATGAGCAACCAATTCAGGAGATAGGCCATAATCATCAGAATGCCTTTCAAGTAGCTGATTGTGATGCATACGACTCTGATGTTGATGAAGAACCTACTGCACAAACCATTTTCATGGCTAGCATTTCTCCAATGGTCTCTCCTATAGTCTCTTCATCATCACAAGCTGGTCCATCCAAAGACAAAATCATTTCTGAGGTACTAAAACTATACGATGATGCTGATGTGCAAAAGATGCATGACAAAGTACAATCAACTGAAACTATTGAGTCAGATATTGAAAATATGGGTAATATCAACATTGTCCCATATGATCAATATGTGAAACAAAGTGAAAGTGAGATTGTATCAAGTGATGCATCTTCTGCAGTCAATGATGACTATGTCTTTGATGAATACATTGCATGTGCCCCTAATGATTCTGTTATTTCTGAACTTAATGCCTATAAAGAACGAGTGGCCATTTATGAACAACGTGCTAAGTTCGAGCTAACCAACCGTGAGCAGGAAATGGATGACCAAATGCGTACAACTATTAGAAAAAGTAATTTTATAGAAGAAGTATTAAAACAAGAGTTAAACTCCTTACAAGAAAAGCTTTCTAAATCTGCTAAGCAAAAACAAAAACTTCAAGAAAATGTGAAAATGCTTAAGCAAGAATTCAATGCTAAGGAATCAAAACTTTTGAATGATTTTTCCAATCTAAAAACTTTGAAAAACAAACTTGAGAATAAGTTGTACGTACAAGGGAATACCATTCAGACTGCTCACATGATCACTAAGCATAGAGTTTTAAGCGATAAGCATAGCGTTCCCCTTGTTGAGGAACCAAGTCCAGAGGTTATTAAAAAGGCTAGAGCTGCTCATAAGGTACTTTATGATGGTAATGAAATCCTTAAACCTAGGCAAAAACCTAGTTGCATTGAGTGCATTGAGGAAGATAAGAAATCAGATGAAGTCACTAGGGAGAAAATGAACGAGAAGCTAGAAAATCCTGAGTGTAAAAAGAATAACATAACGATCAAACCTCATGATTACACTAAGGAAAACTGGATCTCCTTAAATAAGTTTAAGCCTCAGACACTTCTAACTCCCGAACAAGTGTTCTGGAAAATGGATTTAGATAAGCAAAAAGCATAGAATCTTGTTGTTACTAACCCTCCCCTTAGGAAATTGCCAAAAGCAACTGTGTATCCTCCTAATACACCAATGAACCTAGTTCCTAGATCTATTGCCACTAATAGCAGGACCTTAATCAGCCTATATGTTGTTTATCAGCTGTTTGTTGATTTTGAGAAAACGTGTAAGAAGTGAATCACACCTACAGGGATAACTGAGGGGGAAAGGGGCTTTGAGCAAACCAAAGAATGTTATTTAACCGAGGTCATGCCTTTCTTCAAACAATTAAAAGGTCAATTTGAGAGTCTTAAAATTGGAATTAATTCTGATATTAAAGAAATGGAAAAGGAATTTGATGCGATGATTGTTGATGTTAGTGATTATGAGCGAGAACTAAAATATAATGAGATTGAGAGGTTGCATACCTTGAATGAGAATCTTATTTCTGAATGTATTGCTCAAGATGTGTTTTACACTGCTACAAATTGTTCCATTAATGCTTCTCAATTTCATGAATTATCTGTTGCTCTGAAAGTCTCCCATGATCGTGTCATTGAGCTTGAAAAATCTAACTCTAAACTGCATAATAAGGTTGAACAGGATGATCATGATAACCTGGTAAAACAGTTTTCTAAAGTGGAAGTTGAGCATCTTGCTTTGCAATTAAAATATCAACATCTGAAAGAAAATGTTAAAACCTCAAATATCAAGACATCCTTGGATGTTCCTGAATTTGATGCAATTTTTGAAATTAGCAAACGTGATGAACATATTCGAGCTCACTGTAACACGATCAGAAAGTTGAAAGCCCAAATTTCTCAATTAAAGGGTGAAATGAACAATGTGACTGGCTCCCGAATGCCTCCTCCTTTAGATTCTCGGAACTCTCAAAATTTTCATCTTCAAAACTTGGTTAATGCTTTACAAAAGGAAAATGAGAGTTTTCAAGAAGAAAATGAAAAGGTTAAACGTCATTTCAATGAGTTATTTGAGTCAATAAAAGTCACTCGTAACAAAAATAATGAAAAAATAACCTCGTTGCAAAAGGAAATTGAGAATCTGAAGAGTCAGGTAAAAGGGAAAATGCCAATGACAAATGGGGAGAATGGTGCTTCAAAGGTGCATGTCTGTAATAAATATGCTTTGATAGTGAAATATGTTCCTCCTCATCTTAGGAATAACAAACTTGCTATTCAAACATATTTCTCATACCTTAAAGACAGCCTAGAATGTCTCCGTGATATTGTAGAAGAGGATAAGTTAGAGAAACCACTTGATAATGCAATTGGCCATGCATGCTTATATGCCAAACGATCTCAAGAACTTCTAGAATGCTTAATTACAATATGCCCTAAAACCTTAGGTGAGCAAGTCAATCCCTTGATACCTTGTTCTATGCCTAGTGCCAAGCATACAACTCATTCAATGCCCAATGTCATGAATGCGAACTCTAGTATGCCTAATATCCCTTCAAGTAGTTCAGATCCCAGCATATCTAAACAGGAAATGCAAAAATTAGTAAAACCAACTAATATTCCCATTCCCTCTACAGGAGTAATCAGTGACATTAAAGCAAGCAGGTCAAAGTATCAAGGCAATACAAGGAATGATAGGACCTTGCAAGCTAAGAATGTGCATTGGAAAAGAGTAGAAGATCACCCTAGGAACATTATGTTTGAGTTGAATAAAACGAATCGTGTTGATTCTAGTATTAGCTATAAGCGTACTATAATTAATTCGTATTCTGCTACTATATGCAAACCATGTAATGCTGTCTGCTTGGATTCTGTTGCTAATCATGAATGTGGTGTGAATGTTTTGTCTAATGCTGTCAAATGCCCTGTTAAAATTGTTAATGCTAAAAAACATACTAAAAGGCAAAGACGTAAGAAAGTTAGAAAACAGTGGAAACCCACAGGAAGAACATTTAGTAAGATAGGTTATCAATGGACACCTGTTGGCCATAAGATTAATCAGTTCTGCCCTCAATCTGATAAGACAATGCCCTCTAGAAAATGGATGCCTACTGGTAGAACTATTTCCTTAAGAAGTGAACATACTTTGAATAGGAAAAATACAGACACCAGCACTGCATCTATTCCTAATGATTCTATTGCTTATATTTCTGATGTGGGTGTCCCAATCACTGTTACTAACAAAATGGAACCCATTCTTGCATGGGGATCCCAATTATCCAGTTATCCATTCTTGTCTGTGTTCAACTGCAGATCGTTCAAATCGTTCTGTGGTACCTGGACTCAGGCTGTTCCAAGCATATGACTGGAGACCGGTCTCGGCTCATGAACTTCGTGAGTAAATTCATCGGGACAGTTAGATTTGGAAACGACCATTTTGGAGCTATTATGGGTTATGGAGATTATGTGGTTGGAGATAGTGTAATTTCTCGGGTATACTATGTGGAAGGTCTTGGTCATAACTTGTTCTCTGTTGGTCAATTCTGTGATTCCGATCTTGAAGTGGCTTTTAGAAAACATACTTGTTTCGTTAGAGAAATTGATGGTGTGGAATTGTTAAGAGGAACTCGTGGTTCAAACCTATACACCATCTCTGTCGAAGACATGACGAAGTCCTCTCCAATCTGCTTATTGTCAAAGGCTTCTAAAACAAAGTCTTAGTTATGGCATCGTCGTCTCAATCACTTGAACTTCGGCACCATAAACAACCTCTCCAGAAAGGATCTTGTCAGAGGCTTACCCAGATTAAAATATGAAAAAGATCATCTCTGTTCAGCTTGCCAATTGGGAAAAAGCACGAAATATGCTCACAAACCAAAACCCACAAACTCAGTAATGGAAGTTCTTCATACCCTTCATATGGATCTGTGCGGACCAATGAGAGTGCAAATGATAAATGGGAAGAAATATATTCTAGTAGTTGTTGATGACTACTCTCGATTTACTTGGGTTAAGTTTTTGAGGACAAAGGATGAAACTCCAGATGTCATCATCAAACTCATCAAACAGCTTTAGGTTCGACTCAACAATACTGTCAGGATTGTTCAAACTGACAATGGCACAAAGTTTGTTAACAAATACTTAATTCAGTTTTATGAAAGTGTTGGAATCAGTCATCAAAGAAGTGTTCCACGAACTCCTCAACAGAACGGTGTTGTTGAAAGATGAAATCGAACTCTTGTGGAAGCCGCAAGAACAATGCTAATTTATTCAAAGGTTCCAATGTTTTTATGGGCTGAAGCCATTGCCACTGCTTGCTACACCCAAAATCGTTCCCTTATACATACCTCTCATGGAAAAACTCCATATGAACTTGTTCATAAACGAAAACCTAATCTCTCCCACCTTCGTGTGTTTGGTGCCTTGTGCTATCCAACAAATGACGGTCAAGACTTAGGAAAATTAAGAGCAAAGGCAGATATTGGAGTTTTTGTTGGTTATGCACCAAACAAGAAGGGTTACAGAATCTACAACAAGAGAATCCGAAATATCATGGAAATAATTCACGTTACGTTCGATGAGCTGACCGGTCAAATGGCTCCTGGACAATCCAGTTCTGGACCCGCACTTCAAAACAGTCCCATTGATTCATCCCTTGTACCGAATTCCTCTCCAGCAACTCCATATGTACCTCCATCTGAAAATGATTTGAAGAAATTGTTTGATCCAATGTTTGATGAACTTTATGAGTCAAGTACCAATGATCTGTCAAGTTCAACATCAGAGGCTGCTCTTATCCCGGTCAATGAAGTCAACCCCTCAGTTTCAATATCGTTAAGTCAAGAAGCACCTTCTGCTGATCACTCTGTCTCATTTGCAAATCATCAATCATCGAATGTACATCATGGAATTGTTTCTGGAACCAATGATGAAGTTAATCCCTTTGCTACTCCCGAAGATGCTCCATTTGAAAACATCTTTGCCCCTGAACCAACACCTGAACCATCTTCATCAGGGGATATAAACTCTGCTACATCAGTCCTTCAACAACAACCACACGAACACCTTAGAAAATGGACACATGACCATCCATTGGATAACATCATTGGGAATCCTTCTCGTTCCGTATCAACTCGAAAACAATTAGCTACTGATGCCTTATGGTGCTTCTTCAATTCAGTACTCTCCAAGATCGAACCAAAAGATGTTAAAACTGCAATGTCTGAGGACAGCTGGTTTAATGCAATGCAAGAAGAAATTCATGAGTTCGATCGTCTAGATGTATGGGAATTAGTACCAGTTCCAGATTGTGCAATGATCATTTCTCTCAAGTGGATCTTCAAAGTGAAGCTTGATGAGCACGGTGATGTTCTGAAAAATAAGGCACGGTTAGTTGCTAAAGGTTATCGTCAAGAAGAAGGTATCGACTTTGAGGAATATTTTTCTCCTGTTGCATGCATCGAAGCAATCAGAATCTTCCTGGCTAATGCTGCAAGTAAGAATATGATTGTCTATCAGATGGATGTAAAGATGGCTTTTCTCAACGGAGATCTTAAAGAAGTCGTATACGTTAGCCAACCAGATGGTTTTGTGAATCCAGAGCATCCTACTCATGACTATTGCTTGAAAAAGGCCCTTTACGGTTTGAAACAAGCTCCAAGGGCATGGTATGATACGCTATCAAAGTTTCTTCTATCCACCGAATTCAGCAAAGGAGCAGTTGATCCAACTTTGTTCACCAGAAAGTCAGGCAAACATTTAATTCACGTTCAAATTTACGTTGATGATATTATTTTTTCCTCGACTGACCCTAATGAATGTGATCGTTTTTCTATGGAGATGGGCTCCAAATTTCAAATGTCAATGATGGGACATATGTCATTTTTCTTGGGATTACAAATTTCACAAAGTCCCGGAGGCATTTTTATAAATCAATCTAAATACGCTAATGAAATCTTAAAGAAATTTGGATTTACCTCTAGTGACCCTGTTGACACTCCTATGGTGGAGCGTACAAAACTGGATAAGGACCACTCAGGGATAATAGTAGATCAAAAGAAATATCGTAGTATGATTGGATCCCTGATGTACCTCACAGCCAGTAGACCATACATTTTGTTCGCTGTATGCATGTGTGCTAGATACCAGGCTAAGCCTACCAAAAAGCACCTTGAAGCGGTTAAACGAGTCTTTCGGTATCTCCAAGGAACCATTAACATGGGACTGTGGTATCCGAAGGACTCCGGTATGTCTCTAACAGCCTATGCAGATGCTGACCATGCAGGATGTCAAGACACTCGTCAAAGTACTTCAGGTGGTGCTCAATTTTTAGGTGACAAGCTCGTAAGCTGGTCTTCAAAGAAACAAATGAGCACTTCCATATCCTCTACAGAGGCTGAATACATAGCCATGTCATCTTGTTGTGCTCAAATCTTATGGATGAGATCCCAATTATCTGACTATGGCTTTGTATTCAACAAAGTTCCTATGTATTGTGATAACAAAAGTGCCATTGCTCTATGCTGCAACAATGTTCAACACTCTAGAGCAAAGCACATCGACATTCGACATCATTTCATCAGGGAACAAGTTGAAAACGGTGTGGTTGAACTATACTTCGTAAGGACTGAATATCAACTAACAGACATCTTCACCAAAGCTCTTTCTCGAGAACGCTTTGAGTTTATTCTTCCACGACTAGGCTTAAAGAGCCTTCAACCAGAAACACTCGAACGTCTTCAGGAAGACGTCGACGAGTAAAGGTGTTCGACTCTATCTTTTATTTGTATATATCTTTTCAAAAACCAAATACAAAAATATAAAACCATCAAAACAAAAATAGAAAAATATAAAACTTTTCAAAATCCATAAAAATCAGAAAATCTTGAAAATCTTCAAAAATATTGTTTATTTATCATGTTTTTCTTGTCGGTTCGATAACATCTACGGACTTTGAGGTGTCACTCAAAGAATGGCACGGGTCTCTAGATTAAAGTTTGTCAAAATATCTATCTCTCAATTAACAACATATGCCATTGATTGAGGGGGGGAATGATTTCAATTAAATCAAAAAGTTATTTGTCATACAATTGTTTTCAAAAGATAATCATGCATGTTTATTCAATGGAGTTTAAAAATCCGACCCTTATCAGATAAAACGCTTTCATAATCAAGTCACAATTCTCCTTAAAAGCTTTCAAAATCAATTTAAATCTACAGAGATCACAAATATCAAATGATTTGATAATTGTGATCGGGGGAGAATTTGTGATTTAAATTGGATTTAATCTGATAATTCGGTAAATGGTTTTATAAGGATGTACAAGCTCTCCTTCCCACATGTGCCAAACGATTTCAAATTTTCCATGCACATGTTGAGGGGGAGCATCTATCTTAAACCACATAGATCTGAAACGTGATCAATTTATTTCAATGTGCAGGTTCCCTCTTGTATGTGCAAAACTCTTTCAAACCTTAAGGCACATATTGAGGGGGAGCAAGTTTATGAAAACCTCATCCTTCTCCAAAATGCTTTATCTACTCGATCTGATTAAGGAAGTGATGTTGATATTTTTTATAAAATGGTAATTTAAGAAGTTAATTCTTTCTCTTGCCTCCGTGTGCTAAAACAATTTCAAATATATGAAGCACATGTTGAGGGGGAGCTCTTGTTCTAAAAATATCAAAAACAATTCAGGTACAAAATGCTTTGATAATATATCACAAGTATCTGGATTGATTTTCAAATGGTTTTCAATTGGTTCCAATGGCAGATGAACAATACCAAATTGACCGACCAACTTTACTTTATGTATGGTGATATAAGGATGATAAGGTTAGGTATTTGTTCCCATGATCCGCCAGAACCGGAGGGATCTACCCAGGGACTATCCACTAGTTAGTGTAGAATTCTTAGGTATGATGATAAAAGGAGAAAAATGAGATATGGCAAGAGTGCGGACTGAGACTGAGCTAGTACTGGAATATACCCAACAAGGTTCTAGTTATGAAGTCTTGGTAAGCACTGAAGGGGTTGAAGAATGAAAAAGAATTGAATGAGAAAAGGGTGAAAACAAATAGCCCTCCAATTATTCAACCTTAGGGCAGATACCGGGTTCAATTCATATGCTACTGGTGGTTACCAAGGTAACATCGGTATTGAAGACAAGACGTCATGGACCCAGTGACGCACTACACTTCAACTTCCCAAACCACTCAAGTTCCTCTTAAAAGGTCTTGTTTCATTCTTACGGGGAACCAACATAATCTATCGACTTTCTCTTAGAGATTGTTGATATTGAAGAAGGAGACCCTCTCCCTAGTCTCCGGCATAGGATCCAAATATGCACAAATTGAGTCTAGAGCCACGAGATCATCAATAATCTCCTTAGGACACTTTCAATGAAGACTCTCTGTTTCACACAATGTGGAAAGAGAGATTATATCTTGAGTCCTACGCATTATCCTTGTGGTATTGCCAGAACATCCGAGTGATATGCATACATATTCACAATGAAGATGGAAAGCCTTCTGGAGCCAACATCGAACAAGCTCCTGGTAGGTGGCATGTGAGATCTATTCTATAGATCAACCATGTGACAACTGAACAGAAACAATGGGGCGATTCAATCTTTTGAATCAATCCTGGTTCAAGTTATGGATTAACGGATACCTTTGAAAAACCGGTTTTTGTGCTTAAAAACTCTTTTCTTTAGCACTTCAACCGTGTAAAAATATTTCAATTCAAAAGGTGTTTATGATTGATAATTGATTTTCATTAAAACCTTCGCTGTATTGCAAAAACAATTTTCTATTGAGCGATACACGATTTTTTTTTAAAATCTCTTTTTATCAAGCAGTGAATCTCAATTCGCTGGTTCACTCACTCCGTGTTGTCTTCTTTGAGACGTTCCGGTTTGAGAACAACTAGAACAGCTGCGAAACCCTATCAAGGAAATTCTTCAGAATTATACCTGATCACAGGCAGTACGTGTACTGATCAACGGGGAACCGTGGGCCGTGTACCTCAATTCAACGAACGTGATCAAAGACACTTTCGTGCACTTTATTGCTAACTGTTGTATGCAGGTACGCCCGACGTTTGCAGCTGATCAGAATGAAGCAGTCAATCCATAAGCCAAATGCTCACACAACCCATTCATTTTCAAAGAAATCATGATTAGTGCATCAATGACTCTGATATTTTCACTCCATGCTTCTGCTACACTGCTGCAAATATCATGAATCAGCTAAAAGCTTCCGATACTCTGATAAGAAGATATCATGATCCAGAATGTGAGCATGTCGGTCCAAAAGTCACAACTTCACATACTATCAACACCACAATGGAAGAGTCAGAGATTTATGGTTGCTAATGATCTCAAAGCTGGTTCAAAAACTCAAACATCACGTGGATCAGTTAAAGACCTCCTCTTGAATTAACAAAACATGCAGAACATGATGAATCAAAGACTACGAGCTAAAGAACAAAAGTGCTTAATCAAAGAAACCAAGAACAACGAAATATTATATCAGTTTGTAATCATTGTAAGTTGAGGTGACCTCCCTTAGGGGGAGATTGTTAGGATTTAGTAAATCTAGTACTTAAAGTGTCGGTCACCTCAACAATGTATGCTCGTTAGAAAGCTCGTAGTCATAGTAAGTCTATGATAGTATTTAGTTTACTTTGTAACACCGTGGAGGACGGACGAGTCTTTACCCACTGTATGCCTGATCCACAGCCTTAAAGAGGCATCTCATGTTTGTACCCTATAAATACCCTTTGCCCTCCAAGGCAAAGGGTTGGAGCTTTCATCTCACACCCCTAAATTACATGTTTTGCAGCGGAATGGAATTCCTGGAGGATGACTGTCATAGCATCAAAGTTATAGTTATATCGAACGACCTAAAGTGTCGTTTTGAAAATATCGTTTGATTAAGTAAAATAATCAGAGTTTACAAAACATAGGTCCCAAAAGATATCCAAGGTACCAAAATAAGTTTGTTACAATCAAACGATAGTTAAGTGCATAAAATATAGGTGAAACGCGTCGACACCGCGACTCTATGATAAGTCCACATGCATGCCATGAAGTGAATGCCTTAGATACCTGAGATAAAACATGCTAAAAGTGTCAACACAATGGTTGAGTGAGTTCGTAGAGTTTGTTTAACAAGTAAAGCTTTTAAAGAACGCTCATGCAACAAAGGCAAAGTTTTTGGTCATTTAGAATAGTTCACAAAGCAAAGGCATTGTAAATCCACTCAGTTCCAAGTTCCGCCCATACAAAACTTGCAACCTGTGTGTTCACAACCCACTGCCAAAAGTAGTATGTCTAATAGTTAAGTGCACTGATGAGTGTGCAAATACTCATCATTTTTGTACCATTAAAACTGCAAAAACATCTGAAAACACTCAGAAATGCATTAAAATGATAAAAATATCACAAATAAGTGTTTTATGTGTTTCAAATGCAAAAATACCAAAAGCAGGTGAAAAACGTATCAAGTTTGCATAATTGGCAGTTTTAGTCCCCCAAGTTTCAAAAGTTGTCAAAAATAGTCCCTGGTAAATCAAAATAAAGCAAAATATCATTTAAGGTCCATGGTATTCAAAAGTTGTCAAAACAAACCCTTCAAAGTTTAAAAATTTGGAAAACTACAACTTTGGTCCCTCAACTTTGAAAAATGTCAAAAATAGTCCTCGGATATTTAAAAATGGAAAATTATCAAATATTACCCTTGTACTATTCATATATGGCATAATTGGTCCTTTTGATAAGTTTGGGAAAGTTGCTAATTCAGTCCCTCAAGTTTGGAGAAATTGCATAAATGGTCCTTGTGTTAATAGCTAAACCAAACCGGACCCTTTTTATTAATATCCCAAACCCAATCCCAAATCTGGCCCAATGCAACACACAAGCCCAACCCACACCACTTGAACCTTGACCCTTCACCCTTGAGCCAGTCCAAATCATTTTGACCCTGCCATTATCCCATACCCTCACCCTATTATTAAAAACCTCGGTCAAACGGTCAACGCCCGCCAAAACCAGATACACTGTTTATCTCCCTCACCATGCCTGCAAACCAAAACCAGAGTGGTTTTACCACCTTTCCACCTCACCTAGCTACTCCACAGCTGTCTACCCACTCCCTTCCACCTCCACAAACACCCAAACTTCTTTAATTACAAAAACCTGCTCAAAGATATTTTGGCGCCAAAATTGCCAAATGGACAGTCTTGATGATTTTGGAAGATCCAATGGTTGGAAAGAAGTGGGAAAGTCTCAGAGGTCGACAAAGACTCTAAAAGATCTTTATAAGCAAGAATAGAAGCAATGTGAAGAGTTATCTAGTGTAAATTAGTTTATGTTATGTCGTTTTAATTAATTTTCAAATTCCAGTGTAATTTTAAGCTTTCAAGTACTGTTTTTACCCATTTCAGTGTATTGTGAATCCTTTTCAATAAGCAATTTTCATTTTCAGTTTCAATTTCAGTTTATGAAAAATTTCAAGTTCAAAAATCTCATGTTAAGCTTAATGTTGTTATCAGTTGTTATTATGGACTCATAAGCTCACTTAAGCTCCTAGAAAGCTTTTCTAAGCTTTTAGAAACCATAAAACTCAGTTTAGAAGTAAAACTCAAAAATTACCAAAAATAAAAAAAAATTAGTTAAAAATCAAAAATCAATGGAAATGGAGATCACAGCTGGAGCAGGGTGAATATTGGATTGCCCTTTGGTTTAGAGCTTCTTGGGAAGCTATAGGTGTGTTCTCAGTCCTTGGATCTCAGTTGTAAGCTTGGAAGCAAATTGTAAGCTTATTTCTTGATTTTAACCATTCACTGTAGAACTGCTTATCACTGTGTTTCTCTGTGTTTTTTATGCTTATTTGGTGTATGTTAGTTAAGTTATAGCTTAAAATTGACTGCTTGTTCATCAGTTCTTGTAGTTGCTTTGTTTTCTCTTTTTCACTAGTAATATAGCATAATAGTGATTCATAGGTCTCAGTTGTTATTGTTAGTGTTTATATGCTTAAATCAGCTTTTCATATCATTAAAAGTTCTTATAAATCAATTGCATGGTCTGAATCTGTAAAATCTTTTGAAAATCACAAAAACAGTTTGTTAAAAGGTTGTTTGGATTTATTTTGTTATTTGTGTTAGAGGCTATATGTGTTGTTGCTTGTTGTTGTTATGTGTCACATAAGCATCTAAGAACTCAGTGCAACAAAGAAAACCAGTGCTCACTTGTTAAAAAGTCAAAATCTTTTCTAATCTCACTTAAATTGTTAACTGTTAGGATTTAGAGTATAAAAATCATCACAGTGGCTTAGAACTTGGTACTTTAGCTTAATCTCATCTTAACTTAGCTTAATATAACATAATCAGTTAGTAGGATCAATCCAAAGTTCATATTAGTCAACCTATTAGTGTAATATAAAAAGTCAAAATTTTCAGTTTAGTCGTTTTTGAATAAACTAGATAATTTTATATAGGATTTAATATTAAGTTTCAAGATTTGAGCTTTTGGGATATTAATATTCAACTGCTCATCTTTATCATAGTATTTTTTATAATTTCTATTTAGCTTATTAAACTGCTTATTTATTGGTTTCTTTTAAGCCCTTGTCTGAAAAAGTGCCCTGTGCACAGTTTTACAAGCTTTTTCACAAGCTCACACAGAGCTTATTAGTGAACCTTAGCTTATGTATCTTAGCTTATTAGAAAGCTAACCTAGCTGTCTCTCTAGTCCAGTGCTTATTTTCACCTTTCTAGCTTATTTGATAGGGCTGCTTGTAGCTTTTATTTTGTCCCATTTCTGTGTTAACTAAGTACTCAGTGAATTACAAGCTTTTTCACAAGCTTGTCATAAGCTCATTAGTCAACCCCAGTGTGTGAACTTGGACTTTTTGAAAAGCTCACCAACCATTCTCAATACCTCAGTCCTTATTTTGAGCTTTTCAGCTTATTTCATGAGCTTAATTTGCTCTTAGATTTGACCGCAGGCCTGTTTGGTACAAAGGGTATTTTGTAATTGCTTATTAGCTTATTATAGCTTATCAGTGTGTTTCTTTATGTTTTCTAGCTTAATCTAAGTTCCTTTAGCTTATTTATACCTTATTTTATCTTTGGTTCCAGTTTGTAAGCTTGTTTGAGCTTAAAACATCAAAATAAGCCATAAGCTCCACTGTTGAGATCATAAGCTCTTAAACTGCTTATTTTTAAGTTGTAAATTTTTTGTCTTTATTAAAGTTGCTTATTTTCAGTAGTTAAATAGTTTTCAAAATGAAAAATAAAAAAAAACATCATTTTAAAAATAGTGATAGCGTTTATTTAATAGAAATTAGCTTTTTAATTTTTCTTTTCAGCTTATTATTAAGCACTTTCTGTTTTTATAATTTTCTTAGCTTTCTGTCACCATAGGATATTTATAGAAAAAATTTCAGAATTTTCCTAGTTTGTTTAGTATTTATTAGAATTTAAAATAGTTAAAAAGTATTAAATAATTAATAATAAATAAATAAAAAACATAAAAAATATTTTTTCAGTTTTAAAATTAGTTTTATAATATTTAAGATTTTTCTTAGTTAAAATTTCATTTTTCTAGGTTAATTTTATATTTTCTTGTATTTAAGTGTATTTTAAATAATTAATAAATAGTAATTAATTAATAATAAATAGATAAAAAGTGTAAAAAATATATTTTCAGTTTTAAAATAAGTTTTATAATATTTTAGATTTTTCTAAGTCATAATTTCAATTTTCTAGCTTTATTTCATATTTTATTATATTTTAGGGTATTATTAAATAGTTAAAAATAGTTTTTAATTAATAATAATTAAATAAATAGTTATAAAAATAATTTTAATTTTCCAATAATTTTATTTTATTATTAGGATTGTAAAAATATCATTTTCATATCCATAGGTGTTTTATTCTTTTAAATTCACGTTTTATTTTGTACGTTTACGTAATTTAATAAACGTACGTGTTAACATTTGTTCAATCTGATTGTTGTGCTTTACAATTCTGTATCAAAATTCAATTCCAATCAATCAGTAGTGTAATTATCCAACAAAATCTTTACAAATCATTATCCTTAGTGATCATTCGACGTCTGAACATTTTCAAACACCATTAATCCTCCTTGGGACTTAACGACCTGAGGAAACACTATACTCCTTTGGATTTAATTGCATTGGTTTTAGACTGTTTGAATTTTATTACGGTTGACCATTCACAAGTGGTTGACTTGTGTAATAAACTTGATAGTTTGGAAGCGAATCATGCACATTATCATAATAGTTCACAAAGCAAAGGCATTGTAAATCCACTCAGTTCCAAGTTCCGCCCATACAAAACTTGCAACCTGTGTGTTCACAACCCATTGCCAAAATATGTATAATTTAATAGTCAAGTGTAAGATGTCATAATAGTTCACAATATAACACCACGTATATAATAATTCAGGGATGCTCCGAACATGGGAGACTTTGTACTGCTCCAACAAGGGAGACTCCTTTGTCACTCGACCACCTAGGCGAGAATTATTGAGAACGCTCCACCAATAAGGCGAGACTTTACACACTCCACCGATAAGGCGAGAATTATTGAGAACGCTCCACCAATAAGGCGAGACTTTGCACACTCCACCGATAAGGCGAGAATTATTGAGAACGCTCCACCAATAAGGCGAGACTTTGCACACTCCACCGATAAGGCGAGAATTATTGAGAACGCTCCACCAATAAGGCGAGACTTTATAGTGATGCTCCGAACATGGGAGACTTTAGGTCAAGGTCATAACACGTACGGTTCAATAAGTTCAAACAAGTCATAAGTTTGTATTTAAGTTCAAAAGTTCTGTTCAAAAGTTCGTAATTAAGTTCAAAGATTTAAGTCGAGTTCAAAAGTTATGAACAGTCAAAGAGCTCGAATAATATCAAAAGATTCAAGATAGTCGAAGCGTTCAAAATCACGTCAAACAAGTTTAAAACATATCAAAAGGGTCCTTGTACAAGTTAAAAGAGTTTAACTATACGTCAAAAAGTTCAAATCAAGTCCAAAGTGTTCACTTATATGTTAAAGGGTCCGAATCAATTTAAAAGAGCTCAAATATACATGTTGAAGGGTCCAAAATCAAGGAAAGTGATTCAAATAATAGCGTTCATAACATAGTGATCAATTTAGCTCAGGCATAATCTACTTACGCGCATATAGAGTGAAACAAAAGATATTTAAGTTCATATAAATGTAAAGTAAAAGCAAGTAGTTGAGCATGTATCTCCCCCAAAGAGTTTATAAAACAATTGAACGAGTAAAAGTGGGGCTACGAACTCACATGATGCAATGATTATGATGACAAAAGTAGATACACTGAAATGAGGTGAGATCTCTATCCGCAACCTAATATGAATGATATGCTCTAATATAAGTCATGAAACAATGTCGTGCATGCAAACTCATATGATATCCATACCACTTGTACATTTTGAAAATAATGTTTATCGTCGAAATATATGTTTATGACATGTCGTCATTTTATAAAATACTTTACAAGTATTTACGTTGAAACAACCTCCTACGATAGTCGTTTAGTGATTTATTAAGAAATTAAAGTTTTTCGTCGCAAAACAATATAATCTGACAATTCATGAAAGTGACTAAATGGCCTCGAAAAGCTAGTCGTAAAATAGTGAATATCGAGTATTAGGAAACAAACTCAATGGTTTTGGAACGCTTGTAGCATTATCTAAAAGTCTTAGCTTTTAAAATTTCATCATAGAGGTCTTGATCATGGAGAAAAACATAGGTAAAGTAGGATACTTGTACCCAAAAATATTGTTAAGGGTGATTTTCGGCAAAGTCTAAGTGACCGTATTTTACTCGTTACAACTCCGTTTGACGAACGGTTGGACATTTTAGAAAATAGGCTAGGCGAACTTACTTTTACTAGAAGACATCGTTTTCCGAAAAGTACTCTATCGATATTAAAAACGACCCTCAACATGGTCATTCGGGGCCGATATTTTTTGGCTATTAGAAAATATATTAATTATGCTTATATGAAATAGTTACGACAACCTTGTTTAAACGCGTGTAATTTAATCGTTACAAGTCCGTTTTCTACGTTTTATATGTCCTTAGCTTCGTATTAAAGTATACTAGTATATTTTTGATAAATCGACTCCTTTAATAACGCTTAAGACTCATTTTTGACTCGTATAAGTTTGGGATAACATGCTGAATTTTCCGGAAAAATAGTTTTTGTCGTTAAACTTGAAAATAGCATAACTTCTTCGTTATAACTCCGTTTTAACCCATTCAAGCGGCCACGTTTTCGTTTTAAAGTATATTTTCTAAATATCTAGCCCAAAATATTTTACAATCTGTCGAAATTTCCAGATTTCATAAAAACCAACAGACCCTATTGTATAGTTGTCGAAAATGATTTTTCTCGCGTAATACTTATTCTAACCACTTCAAACCAACGCCAAAGCTATTCTAAACCTACCATACACCTTCTTAGGGTGTCATGGGTTCCTAGACATCATCAAAAATGATATGTTTCAAGGGATTAATTATAGGATAATTATATTTCATAATAGGTAATAAAAACAACAAAAGTGGTATAGATTCACATGTAACTTGCATGTTTTCTTGCAAAAATGATGAAATAACATAAATATGAATATGAAAGAGTTATGAGGATCATGAAATGCTTACTAGTTACTTGATGAGGTTTAATGAACAAGGGTTTATCCTAAATACCCTAGGTTTTTATTTCAAAACCTTACTTAAGAGTATGATATAGTTGTGAAAATAACTTGACTTGAAGAAAAAAAATGATCTCCTTGCTTCTTCCTTCCTATGGCCGGTTTGTATGAGAGAAAAAGAAAGAGTAGTTTTTTATTACACCTTGAAATTATGTCATGTATGTGTAGTAGTATTAAAGTATAATAACATAAGTAAATATCATGAAGCTAGTTGATATTTTGTACTCAAAAGTTGGGTGACTCACCCTTTGTGGTCGACAATCATAAAAAAAAAAGACTAGATGCATTTAGTAATAATTAAGTGTATTAATGTAGAGTAAATGTGTAGTTAATTAAGGATAATTAGTAACTTGTGTACATATTTAAGCATTTAGGGTAGCGTTAGCTAAAAATAAATTTTAACGGATCAAAATAAAATGTATTGAAGTCATAAAAATTATAAAAATACATTTCTCACAAAAATTGAGTGAAATAATAATTATCGTGTAGTATTTACGAAAACCGTCGTAATTATATAAATATAACAATTTATATACAAAATAAATTTAGAACACCGGGTAAACTAATAATTTTATTTTTATAATCTTAATATGAGTATAAAATTATATCAGAATAATTTTTGGAAGCGTCGGATCAAATGTTCAAAATAAATGATTACGCGATAGCGTTTATTTAATAGGAAATTATGCGTTAATGAAATATAAATTTTCTCCCGGAATGAATAGTGTTTCATGAATAGTAAAATTTTGAAATTTGTTCTCAGAATATCAAAACGACTACGAAAATGATGAATAGTAAAATGATGAATAGTAACCGATGAATAGTAAATTGCCGAGATGAATAGTAATTTGAGAAATGACCGGAAATTGAGAATTGTGACATTCTTCCCCGGTTAGAGGAATCACGTCCTCGTGATTCGATTAATGATACTATGGCCCGAACCTCAACAAGGGTTCTAAAAGTTTATGCTCGCATATGGTCTAAATGGTTATGTCAATGCTCATGCATATGGTTTCCTCGTTCAACTAAATACGTAATCGTGCTATCGTGAGCATTTCTCATCCTAAATACATGCTCTCTTATGATTAGGCTTGATGAGGCAGGCTTTCCCATTCTCAAGCGAAACCCTCAAAAGATTTTTAGGTAACCGATTTTTACTTAATCTCACAACTCATCAAACAAGAACTGTCATGAGATTAGGCTAAATCGGTTTGAGCAACAACTTGTTTCTAGCTTGATCTTTGCAACTCATCAAACAAGAACTGTTGCTCGGATCAAACTGGAAACAAGTGGTTTGAAGAAAATCTTTTGAAAATTTGGCTCGATTACGGAATTGCTTACACATATGAGACTACTACTCCCTTCATTGCATGATTCTTCCTGAATTAGACATAGGTGATCAGGCTATGTATAATTTAGGAGTAACTATGCAATGCTTGGACTAATCGTCTCATATGATGTTTGGTGTTGAGTCATAAGTCCGCATGTATAAGGAGTATGCACTTATAATGATATGATGAGATGCTATGATGATGTAGTTATAGTCTAGGGTCAATGATGCAACCTAGTTCTCTATAACCGATGCCCTGATACCAATCTGTCACACCCCTAAATTACTTGTTTTGCAGCGGAATGGAATTCCTGGGGGATGACTGTCATAGCATCAAAGTTACAGTTATATCGAACGACCTAAAGTGTCGTTTTGAAAATATCGTTTGATTAAGTAAAATAATCAGAGTTTACAAAACATAGGTCCCAAAAGATATCCAAGGTACCAAAATAAGTTTGTTACAATCAAACGATAGTTAAGTGCATAAAATATAGGTGAAACGCGTCGACACCGCGACTCTATGATAAGTCCGCATGCATGCCATGAAGTGAATGCCTTAGATACCTGAGATAAAACATGCTAAAAGTGTCAACACAATGGTTGAGTGAGTTCGTAGAGTTTGTTTAACAAGTAAAGCTTTTAAAGAACGCTCATGCAAGAAAGGCAAAGTTTTTGGTCATTTAGAATAGTCCACAAAGCAAAGGCATTGTAAATCCACTCAGTTCCAAGTTTCGCCCTTACAAAACTTGCAACCTGTGTGTTCACAACCCACTGCCAAAAGTAGTATGTCTAATAGTTAAGTGCACATTATCATAATAGTTCACAAAGCAAAGGCATTGTAAATCCACTCAGTTCCAAGTTCCGCCCATACAAAACTTGCAACCTGTGTGTTCACAACCCATTGCCAAAATATGTATAGTTTAATAGTCAAGTGTAAGATGTCATAATAGTTCACAATATAACACCACGTATATAATAATTCAGGGATGCTCCGAACATGGGAGACTTTGTACTGCTCCAACAAGGGAGACTCATTTGTCACTCGACCACCTAGGCGAGAATTATTGAGAACGCTCCACCAATAAGGCGAGACTTTGCACACTCCACCGATAAGGCGAGAATTATTGAGAACGCTCCACCAATAAGGCGAGACTTTGCACACTCCACTGATAAGGCGAGAATTATTGAGAACGCTCCACCAATAAGGCGAGACTTTATAGTGATGCTCCAAACATGGGAGACTTTAGGTCAAGGTCATACCACGTACGGTTCAATAAGTTCAAACAAGTCATAAGTTTGTATTTAAGTTCAAAAGTTCTGTTCAAAAGTTCGTAATTAAGTTCAAAGATTTAAGTCGAGTTCAAAAGTTATGAACAGTCAAAGAGCTCGAATAATATCAAAAGATTCAAGATAGTCGAAGCGTTCAAAATCACGTCAAACAAGTTTAAAACATATCAAAAGGGTCCTTGTACAAGTTAAAAGAGTTTAACTATACGTCAAAAAGTTCAAATCAAGTCCAAAGTGTTCACTTATATGTTAAAGGGTCCGAATCAATATAAAAGAGCTCAAATATACATGTTGAAGGGTCCAAAATCAAGGAAAGTGATTCAAATAATAGCGTTCATAACATAGTGATCAATTTAGCTCGGGCATAATCTACTTACGCGCATATAGAGTGAAACAAAAGATATTTAAGTTCATATAAATGTAAAGTAAAAGCAAGTAGTTGAGCATGTATCTCCCCCAAAGAGTTTATAAAACAATTAAACGAGTAAAAGTGGGGCTACGAACTCACCTGATGCAATGATTATGATGACAAAAGTAGATACACTGAAATGAGGTGAGATCTCTATCCGCAACCTAATATGAATGATATGCTCTAATATAAGTCATGAAACAATGTCGTGCATGCAAACTCATATGATATCCATACCACTTGTACATTTTGAAAATAATGTTTATCGTCGAAATATATGTTTATGACATGTCGTCATTTTATAAAATACTTTACAAGTATTTACGTTGAAACAACCTCCTACGATAGTCGTTTAGTGATTTATTAAGAAATTATAGTTTTTCGTCGCAAAACAATATAATCTGACAATTCATGAAAGTGACTAAATGGCCTCGAAAAGCTAGTCGTAAAATAGTGAATATCGAGTGTTAGGAAACAAACTCAATGGTTTTGGAAAGCTTGTAGCATTATCTAAAAGTCTTAGCTATTAAAATTTCATCATAGAGGTCTTGATCATGGAGAAAAACATAGGTAAAGTAGGATACTTGTACCCAAAAATATTGTTTAAGGGTGGTTTTCGGCAAAGTCTAAGTGACCGTATTTTACTCGTTACAACTCCGTTTGACGAACGGTTGGACATTTTAGAAAATAGGCTAGGCGAACTTACTTTTACTAGAAGACATCGTTTTCCGAAAAGTACTCTATCGATGCTAAAAACGACCCTCAACATGGTCATTCGCGGCCGATATTTTTTGGCTATTAGAAAATATATTAATTATGCTTATATGAAATAGTTACAACAACCTTGTTTAAACGCGTGTAATTTAATCGTTACAAGTCCGTTTTCTACGTTTTATATGTCCTTAGCTTCGTATTAAAGTATACTAGTATATTTTTGATAAATCGACTCCTTTAATTACGCTTAAGACTCATTTTTGACTCGTATACGTTTGGGATAACATGCTGAATTTTCCGGAAAAATAGTTTTTGTCGTTAAACTTGAAAATAGCATAACTTCTTCGTTATAACTCCGTTTTAACCCATTCAAGCGGCCACGTTTTCGTTTTAAAGTATATTTTCTAAATATCTAGCCCAAAATATTTTACAATCTGTCGAAATTTCTAGATTTCACAAAAACCAACAGACCCTATTGTATAGTTGTCGAAAATGATTTTTCTCGCGTAATACTTATTCTAACTACTTCAAACCAACGCCAAAGCTATTCTAAACCTACCATACACCTTCTTAGGGTGTCATGGGTTCCTAGACATCATCAAAAATGATATGTGATTGGCTCCCAAACGGTCAAGTTTATCACACAAGCTAACCACTTGTGAATGGTCAACCGTAATAAACTTCAAACAGCTCAGAAGCAAATGCAATTAAGATCTGGAGAGTATAGTGTTTCCACAGGTCGTTAAGTCCAACGGAGGATGAATGGTGTTTGAACAAATTCAGATGTTGAATAATCACTAAGGATAGTGATCAGTAAGGATTTTGGAATATTTATACCTAAAGATAAAGTTTTGTAAATTACAGGGGCTTAAATGCAAATTAAAAAAAATTAAAAAGCTAAATTTTATTAAATAAACGCTATCACTATTTTTAAAGTGATGTTTTTGTGATTTATAAAACAAAATAACTTAAATAAACTATTTTAATTAAAACGTAAACTTAAATTATCTAAAAACGTGACCTAGAATGAAAACGTGCGTTATATATAAAAATTACGCGAGTGCGCAAGAAAAAATGTAAAATTTTTAAAATAAAAGTCCTACGAGTGTAAAAACAATTTTCTTACTTACTATATGACAAAAGAAAATTTTAGAAAAAAGATTTATATTTTTTTGACTTTTATATTTTTTATTATGAATTAAATACTATTTTAAACTAATTAAATGATTAAAAATACTAAAACTATTAAGAAAAATCTGAAACTTTTTTATAAAATACTTTATACTAATACAAAGCTAAGAAAAATACAAAAGGTGTAAAAGCTTGTTAAAATAAGCTGTAAATAAGCTATATTAATCGTATAAGCTAAATAGAACACAAAGGGTTATATATTAAATTGTGCAAACCATAACCAGTCAAAGACCCAAGGGCGATGGTAAGGTGTGTGTGTGGTGAGCTGGGTGGCCAGGGTTCGAATCCCAGCAATGGCTTTTTTGCAAAATATTATTTTTTTGGACTTTTTCTTTTTAAAACTAAATAAGCACACTTAGATAAGCAAATTTTATAACTACAACTTTTTATGAAAACAACTAATAAGCTCAGTTTGAGCTTATTATACTTAACAGTTATATAAGAAATGAAATAAGCAAAATGATTTAGCCAATTGGCTAATTAAGCTAATAAATAAGTAAATGCTAATCGAAATAAGCTAAGGAACTGAGAATAAGCTAATACAACAACTGAGAAAGCAAAATGAATTGGAAATAAGCACTACAAATTCCAAATAAGCACAAGCTTATCTGTTTGCACAGGACACTTATTTAAATATCTAGGTACTTTCTAGCTTATTTTTAAGCACTTAGATAAGCTAGAAAATGAAAATAAACACTGCAACTAACAAGCTAACCCACTGAGCTTTCCAAAAAGCTAAAGCTTTCACAGTGGTGTTGACTAATGAGCTTATGGTGAGCTTGAGAAAAAACTGGTAAACCACTGAGTGAGGACTCAGTATATACTGAGTAGAATGGGACAAAATATAAGCTGATTGCAGCCCTATCAAATAAGCTAGAAAATTGAAAATAAGCACTAGACTAGAGAGACAGCCAGGTTAGCTTTCCAAAAAGCTAAGGGTCACAAGCTGAGGTTCACTAATAAGCTCTTGATGAGCTTATGAAATAGCTTAGCTCAACTGTGCACAGAGGAGATTTTGACTTTTTAAGAAAATGAGCTAAGTTGACTTTGATGAATTTTAATCACCTCTAATTGACTGAATATGTTGTATTAGACTATAATAAGATGATATTAGGCTATGTTAACAAGTTTTAAGCTAATATTATGAATTTCATAATCTAATTCCTAACAGTAAACTGTTTGAGTGAATTTAAAGGAGATTTTGACTTTTTATCAAACAATGACTATATTTTATGGCTTGACTTAGCTATTAGGAACTAAAGTGATTTAGAACAACAATAAACAACAGCACAAATGGTCTCTAGCACAATTAACTCAGCAAATCCAAACACCATTTATGTGGACTGAATTGAAGCTTTTCAAAGCAAAACACAGATTAAGACCATGAACTTTATTAAAGAACTTATAATATCATATAATAAGATTAAATAAGCATTAAACAATAACCATAACAACATTAAACTAAGAATTGACAATTATGCTCTAATAACTGTTAAACTAAAATTTATAGTAACTACAAATTTTAAAGAGCAAACAAACTGTTTTATTGATTAGTTCTACTTAATTATAACTCATAAACATAGAAACACAATAATTTAAGCTAATGACTGACTTAAATATTGAAATGCACAAAATGCTCAAAAAGGCTTACAAGTGAGAATCAGCTGATAACCAAGAACAAGGACCAAATTATACTTCCTATAGAACCTCCACAGGTTCACTAACCCATTCCCATCCAATAATCAACTTGCTTCAGCTTCTTGCTCATTTCTCCTGTGATTTTTTATTTTTATCTATTTTATTTGTATTTTTGGTAATTTTTGGTTTTTACTTCTAAGCTGAGTTTTAAGGTTTCTAAAAGCTTTAATAAGCTTTCTGAGGAGCTTATATGGGTTTATGAGTCCTTATCATCCACTACAAACAACATTCAAATAGTTTGAGATTTTAAGCTTAAAAATGCATAAACTTGAAAATGAGATTAAAACTTGAAATTGATGTTCACAAAAACTTTATTGTACACTGGAAACTTGAAATACAGAGCTTGAAAGCTAAAACATACGCTGGAATTTAAAAGTTTAACTAATTCGACATACATTAATAAAAATTACTCTAGATTGATTACTCCTCTGCTTCTCCTCTTTCTTTATAGCATTGAGATACTCCCCACATGTCTCTGATCATTTCCCATCAACAATCTTGGCCATTGATTCAGTCAAACTCATCCCAACCATTTAAATGAAATTTGGCGCCAAAAGTAGTTTGTGTAACTTGTAGCCGTATTTTTGCAATTAATGCCCTTTGGAAGCTTGTACATGTTGAAGAGACACAAAGGAAAAGGTTAGTAGTCTAGTTGGTATATTTGTGAAGAAAAACAGGGGAAGGTATGGTTTAGGGGTTAAAGTGGTGGAGATGCATTAACTGCGGTTGTGGGCTAGTATAGGAGGGGGGATGAGCTGGAAAGATGAGGTGGAAAGGTGGAAAAGTGGAGAAAACCATGGTGGTTTTGGAATTGCAGGGATTGGAGAGGAGAGTGAACAGTGGTTCTGGTTTTTTGGCGGGTTGACTTTATTTGACCGGTGGTATAATAAGTGGGGGTTCAAAAATGGGGGGGTCACAGGTGTTGACAGGGGGTCTTTTGGGTTTTGGCTGGGGTAAAAATACAAAAGAGTCCATTAGGTTTGTAGCTTTATGACAAGGACCATTTGTGTAATTTCTGAAAAGTGAGGGACTGAACCTGTAATTTTTCCAAACTTATCAAAAGGACCAAATTTGCCAATCTTTAATAGTACAAGGACCATATTTGATTATTTTCAATTTTTTAAATATCCAAGGACTATTTTTGACATTTTTCAAACTTGAAGGACCAAAGTTGTAATTTTGCAATTTTTAAACTTTGAAGGGTTTGTTTTAACAACTTTTGAATCCCATGGACCTTAAATGATATTTTACTTTATTTTGATTTACCTGGGACTAAATTTGACAATGTTTGAAACTTGGGGGACTAAAACTGCCAATTATGCAAACTTGATACGTTTTTCACCAGATTTTGATGTTTTTGCATTTAAAACACATAAAACACTTATTTGTGATATTTTTATCATTTTGATGCATTTTTGAGTGTTTTCAGATGTTTTTGGCATTTTAAATGGTACAAAAATGATGAGTATTTAGACACTCATCAATCCCCCACACTAAGATATTGCTAGTCCCTAGCAATGTTTTGAGAAAAATTAATGGATTTCATCTCTTTACCAAAAGCCATTACTTCTGGAGTAGCCAATTGTTTCAGTTCAAGTAAGAACTTTGGTACAATGATAACCAAATGATTTTGAGCAAATCACCAGCTTTCAACGGTTTTGATTTGTCTTTACCAGAAGCCGTTTGCTTCTGGACTAGCCAACTCTTAGATAAATTATCAATATTACCTTTGGTGAGCCGATTACCAATTATGGCTTTTCCAACTGCCTTTACCACAAGCCATAAACTTGCGGGCTAGCCAACTCTTTACTAATTAAAGATATGGTGAGTTGAACACCATACAATTTTGGGCAAATTGCAAGCCATAAACGGATTTGAGATATCTTTACCAAGAGCCGTTTGCTCCTGGATTAGCCAATCCTTATGTGGGTTAGACATGGCGGACTGATTACCATTTGCTGAGTAAGTGAAAAACACTTACTCCAAAAAAAATTTTGGCCAAAAACGGGGGAATTGGGTGGAATAATTACATGATAAAATTCGTGAGAATTCCCCCCCACACTTAGAAATGAATATTGCCCTCAATATTCAAAGTACCGGCGGTTATGCCGAAACATAGAACATAAAAGGGAAATACTACGGCCATTATTTTATTTTTGATATATACACATTATATATATATATATATATATATATATATATATTTAGAGAGAGTACTTATATACAACAGCGGGGGGCAACTCTCCCACACTAGGGTGGTAGAAAGTAGAAAGAAGTCAGAAATATGAGTGAAAACCCATATGGTGTGCTACTGTTTTTGATTACCGAGTCACTAGCTTGACTCGATCCCCGCATTCATTGGTTCTAGGGGAAAGTTTGTAGATCCGGGACAACCACGGGTGGAATGTCCTCTCCAAAATAATGCTTCAATCGATGACCATTCACTTTAAAATTTGGACCATCGGGCTGAGATAACTCAATGGTACCATAAGGATAAACCTTAGCAATAGTAAATGGACCAGACCAACGGGACTTGAGCTTTCCAGAGAATATCTTCAATCTTGAATTGAAAAGAAGGACTCGATCACCGACTTTGAAAACGCGGTTCTTGATTTTAGAGTCATGAATCTTCTTTGTCTTTTGTTTGTAGATCAAAGAGTTCTCGTATGCTTGATCACGGAGTTCATTTAATTCATTCATTTGAACTTTTCTGTGATCACCAACTGTCTGAATATCGAAGTTTGCATGTTTTAAGGCCCAGTATGCCTTGTGCTCAAGCTCAATCGGAAGATGACATGCCTTTCCGTACACTAGCTTGTATGGAGTACACCCGATTGGTGTTTTATAAGCTGTACGGAAGGCCCAGAGTGCGTCATCCAGTTTATCCGACCACGATGCACGGTTTTCGCCTACTGTCCTTTCTAAAATTCTTTTAATACCACGGTTGGAAACTTCAACTTGCCCACTTGTTCGTGGGTGGTATGCAGTAGAGAGACGGTGGGTTACACCATACTTTTGCATGACACGATCAAATTGATCATTGCAGAAATGTGTACCACGATCACTGATTATAGCTCGTGGAGTTCCAAACCTAGCAAAAAGAGATTTTAAGAATTTCACAACAACTCGGGCATCATTAGTAGGTAAAGCTTTCGCTTCAACCCATTTTGACAAATAGTCACCAGCCACGAGTATGTATTTGTTTCCTCGAGATGATGGAAATGGCCCCATAAAGTCAATGCCCCAGATGTCAAATATCTCACACACTTGAATGGCGTTTTGCGGCATTTCATTTCTTTGAGATATATTTCCGTGACGTTGACAAGCGTCACAGGTTTTGACAAAATCGTGGGCATCCTTGTAAATTGTGGGCCAATAAAACCCGGAGTCAAACACCTTTTTGGCGGTGTAATTTGGACTATGATGGCCCCCGGTGGGTCCAGCATGGCAAGCTTTGAGAATGTTCATAGCTTCCTGTCCATAAACACACTGTCGGATGACTTGATCCGCACAGATTTTGAATAAGTAGGGGTCGTCCCAGAAGTAATGTTTAACATCCTTGAAGAATTTGTTCTTCTGTTGGGTCGACATCCCTTTCACTATGAAGTTACCCGCATGGTAATTTGCGAAGTCAGCAAACCATGGGGTGGTAGAGTTTCCACGAAAAGAAACCGCATTGAGTGTCTCGAGAGGAAATGTTTCATTTATTTCCTTTTTCTCGAAAACATCTTGGTGAGGGTTCTCTAATCGGGACAGATGATCAGCAGCCAGGTTCTCAGCTCCTTTTTTATCACGTATAATGATATCAAATTCTTGCAGGAGGAGAACCCAACGGAGTAATCTCAGCTTTGCATCTTGTTTTGCAAAGAGATATTTGAGAGCCGAGTGATCCGTATACACCACGCATTTGGTCAAGATTAAGTATGGCCGAAACTTCTCAAACGCATACACCACGGCTAATAGCTCTTTTTCTGTGGTGGTGTAATGGGTTTGAGCTTCAGTCATAGTTTTACTCGCGTAGTGGATAGGCTGAAAATGTTTGGATCTACGTTGCCCTAGGACTGCACCGATAGCAAAATCACTTGCATCGCACATGAGTTCAAAGGGTAAATCCCAGTCGGGAGCAACGAGAATGGGTGCTTCAGTAAGCTTTTTCTTTAATGTTTCAAAAGCTTCGATGCACTCAGGTCAGAAGATAAAAGGAGCATCTTTTTCAAGAAGATGGGTCATAGGCCGGGCGATTTTAGAAAAATCTTGTATGAATCTGCGATAAAAACCGGCATGACCTAGAAAACTCCTAATACCTTTGACGGTAGTAGGATGAGGTAATTTAGCAATAACATCGAGTTTTGCTCCATCAACCTCAATCCCATTTTTGGAAATCTTATGGCCAAGGACTATGCCTTCTTTGACCATAAAGTGGCTCTTCTCCCAATTTAGACAAAGATTGGTGTCTTCACACCGTTTTAGCATTTTATCTAAATGGGAGAGACATGTTTGAAATGAGTCCCCAATGACCGAGAAGTCATCCATAAACACCTCCATTGTTTCCCCGATCATGTCGTGGAAAATGGCCATCATACATCGTTGGAACATGCCAGGAGCATTACATAAGCCAAAAGGCATACGTCTGTAGGCAAAAGTTCCGTATGGGCAGGTGAATGTGGTCTTTTCTTGATCCTGTGGATCAATGGGAATCTGAAAATAACCTGAGAAACCATCAAGGAAACAATAGTATTCATTTCCTGCTAATCTCTCAATCATTTGGTCCATGAAGGGTAGAGGAAAATGGTCTTTACGGGTGGCGTCATTCAACTTACGATAGTCAATGCAAACACGCCATCCCGTAACCAGCCGAGTTGGAATTAACTCGTTATCTTCATTTGTGACAACAGTTATGCCACCCTTTTTAGGAACACAGTGAATTGGGCTAACCCAAGGACTATCTGAGATCGGGTAAATTAATCCTTCATCAAGAAGTTTGATAACCTCCTGTTTGATAACATCATGGATTTTTGGATTTACTCTTCTCTGATGTTGAACTGCTGGTTTGAAGTCATCCTCCATCAAGATTTTGTGAGTACAAAACTCAGGATTGATACCCTTAATGTTGGAGAGTTTCCAAGCAATTGCTTGCTTGTGTGACTTCAAGACCTTTATGAGAGCAGTCTTTTCATCTTTACTCAAATCTCGAGCAATAATGACAGGTAATTTATCATCACCCTCAAGAAATGCATACTCGAGATGAGGTGGTAAGTCCTTAAGTTCTACCTCAGGAAATTCTTCAGTTTTCTCAACTGACTTGACTTCCTTGTTATGAAGCTCGACGGGAGGGAGTGATGATGGATCATTATTAAGCAACTTCTCAATGAGAAGAATATCCCCCTCGATGTCGATGGGAGCATGATCAATTTCCCATGGAACAGAATCACTAGACAAGTATGCTTCAATCTCTTCCAAGATGAAGTCACTTTCCTTAAACGGAGTGAGAGAAGGAGTAGAATTGGCAATGATGGGTTGAGATGAATGAGTGAGATTATCACTCGAAGAATTATGATCTTAACCAAGAACTTCTTGAGAGAACTCTTCAGAAGCAACATCAATGATATCTATTCGGTTAACCGACTCAGAATCATAGTTTGCGGAGTACCTCGAAGTTTGATCAAGGTTAAAAGTGACAGCTTCATTACCTACACGTAATGTGATTTCTTGCTCAAAAACATCAATGAGAGCACGACCCGTTCTCAGGAATCCTCGTCCAACAATGAGAGGAACCCGATGATCGGCATCGAAATCAACAACCACAAAGTCAGCTGGAAAATGGAACTTTCCTACTTTCACAAATACGTCCTCGGCAATGCCAAGAGGACGGGATATTGTACGATCTGCAAGCTCGAGAGTCATGCATGTAGGAGTAAGTTCCGGAAGAGAAAGTTTCTTCCATACTAAATAAGGCATCAGATTGATGCTTGCACCAAGATCGGCTAAGGCAAAGCATTCAACCATTCCTGGAAATACACAAGGTAAGAGAAATTTTCCAGGATCTCCAAGCTTTTCTGGAAGCTTCTTCAGGATAACTGCAGAGCAGTTCTCGTTCAGAGGAGTTTTTGCCATCTCAAACAGCTTTTCCTTGTTGCTTAACATGTGTTTGAGAGTTGATGCAAACTTGGGCATCAGCATGATAGCATCCGCAAAGCTTATGTCAAAATGTAGTTCTTGGAAAATTTGAAAAAATTTGTCCATTTGATGGCTGGCTTTTTCGCGGAGCTTTTGCTCATTCAAACGTGATGGGTAAGGAATAGAAGATTTGGATTTGGGGTTTTCAACAGGAGCTACTGGAGGTTCAAAAACAACTCCTGGATTGGATTTGGGTTTCGGGACAACTTGAGGATGGACATTGTTGGTACCTCCGTTATTAGTAGGAAGTTCCTTGTCCTTTGTTGCCTCAGGTTCACTTTCCACTACCTTTGGGAGAGAAGAAGAAGAGGTAGTAGGAATAGCGGGTCCATTGTATGAAACCCCACTTCTGGTTGTGATCGCCTTTGCATCGCCCCTCGGGTTAGCGATCGTGTTGCTCGGAAGTTTTCCTGAGCCCGAGGGTTGATCATTTAAAGACTTCTTTAGATCAGCGATCTTGTTGACCAACAACCTATTCATTTCATCTTGGGATTTGATGAATTGCTTCAATAACTCATCATATGATGGTACTGGAGGATGTGGAGGGAAATTTTGAGGTCGTATGTTTTGATTATGACCTTGTTGTTGAAAATTCCCTTGGTTAGGATTCACATTTCCCTGAAATTGATTCCCTCGATTGAAATTGTTTTGATTAAGGTTCCCTTGATGTTGGAAACCTTGATTTGGTCCGGGATAGAAATTACCTTGGTTTTGATAACCTTGGTTCATTCTAGGTTGGTTTTGATTCCGGTTTTGTATGTTAGGATTTTGGTTAAAACCGGGTGGTCCTTGATAAGTATTAGCACGGTAGTTTGGTTAATTTTGAGGACGGTATTGATTACCTCCCTGATGTGAAGTACCGGCTATAGCATTGGCTTCAAACGGACTACCATCGGTGGCAGTACAGTTGTAGTATGCATGAGGGCCACCACAAGTAACACAGACCTCGACTTTCTTCACTTCACCATGTGATGGTGTTTGTGTGAAAGTGACTTTCTTTTGGTTAGCAAGAACCAAAGCCTGAACAATATCCGTGAGTTTGTCAATCTTAGCATCGGTGCTAGATGTACTCACGGGAGATGAAGTAGAAGGTCCTGCATTAGACTGAGACTGATATGTCTTTGTTCGGAAAGGGCGGACCTGGGACTTGTTTTCTATGATTTGCAAGGCTTCTTTTGTGGTCTTGCTCAGGAAATTACCTCACGCGGAGGCATTTAAAGAGTCTTGGTCAGCTTGTCTCAGTCCACTGTAGAAAGTATCCATTTGCATTAACTCGGTAAAACCATGATGCGGACACTTGCGGAGCAACTCTTTGTAACGATCCCATGCCTCCCCGAATGATTCATCAAATCTTTGAGAAAATTTCATTATCTCATTCTTAAGACTTGTAGTTCGGGATGGAGGATAGAATTCGTTAACAAACTTAGTGACTAGATCCTCCCATGTCTCAATGGAACGAGGGGGTTGTTTCTCAAGCCAATTCCGGGCTTGTCCCTCTAGAGAGAATGGGAACAGAAGAAGCTTAATTTCTTCATGTGGGACATTCTTGTATTTGATGGTAGATGCAATCTTGTTAAACCATCGAATATGTGCATGAGGATCATCCCGCTCAAAACCATAAAATTGGCTTTGGGTTACAAGATTAAGCAACCCGGTTTTGAGCTCAAAGGTATCAGCCACGATGGCTGGGACAATAATGGCATCTCCGTAACCCTCGATGGGTGCTTGGAGAAGCCCATTCATAGGTTTGTCTTCTGCCATTACGACAGGGGGTGGTGGTGGTAGACGTTCCTCAGTCACGGCTGAAGGAGCAGAACGTCCTCTACGTCTACGAGTAATATTTGCAAGCTCAGAAAGTGGACTTGTAGAACTGGAAGAACGAGTGCGCATGCACTAAGTATAAAAATCAGCTTTCAAAACAAATGCGAGGCAAAACGACAAGTGAACTTAAACCAATAATCACAAATGAAATGGCTGCTTTGAAAAAGGTACACCAAATCACAAGGACACAAAAGGTAAGTTTTAAATCTTTTGTTCGGGAACTTATTAATGTTCACACCCCCAGTTGGTAGGTGTACTGCCTTGATTTGCGGTGGTTGATTTTTATGTATTTAAGTACCACTAAAAAGACGTAGGTATGGATATGTGCTAAAGGTTTAAAAACTTTTTGGACAATATTTTTGGTATCGTCTCATTTAACCAAATCGTATTTCTTTAAGAATCACCTTAAAGGAAACACAAGCCAGAAAACGTTACGATTGTTTTGTTGTTTTATATTTTGTTTGGTGTTGTTAACACTTTAGGAAAAGTGTTAATGAACTTTTTGATTTTGATTAACTTTACAAAAAACTGTTTACAAAAAGGTGGTATATGTGCAAGAATGGATCTGAAAAATGCTTAAAACACGCTTACAGCCTCCCCGACAGCGGCGCCAAAATTTTGATTGGCTCCCAAACGGTCAAGTTTATCACACAAGCTAACCACTTGTGAATGGTCAACCGTAATAAACTTCAAACAGCTCAGAAGCAAATGCAATTAAGATCTGGAGAGTATAGTGTTTCCACAGGTCGTTAAGTCCCACGGAGGATGAATGGTATTTGAACAAATTCAGATGTCAAATAATCACTAAGGATAGTGATCAGTAAGGATTTTGGAATATTTATACCTAAAGAAAAAGTTTTGTAAATTACAGGGGCTTAAATGCAAATTAAAGAAAATTAAAAAGCTAAATTATATTAAATAAACGCTATCACTATTTTTAAAGTGATGTTTTTGTGATTTATAAAACAAAATAACTTAAATAAACTATTTTAATTAAAACGTAAACTTAAATTATCTAAAAACGTGACCTAGAATGAAAACGTGCGTTATATATAAAAATTACGCGAGTGCGTAAGAAAAAACGTAAAATTTTTAAAATAAAAGTTCTACGAGTGTAAAAACAATTTTCTTACTTACTATATGACAAAAGAAAATTTTAGAAAAAAGATTTATATTTTTTTGACTTTTATATTTTTTATTATGAATTAAATACTATTTTAAACTAATTAAATGATTAAAAATACTAAAACTATTAAGAAAAATCTGAAACTTTTTTATAAAATACTTTATACTAATACAAAGCTAAGAAAAATACAAAAGGTGTAAAAGCTTGTTTAAATAAGCTGTAAATAAGCTATATTAATCGTATAAGCTGAATAGAACACAAAGGGTTATATATTAAATTGTGCAAACCATAACCAGTCAAAGACCCAAGGGCGAATGGTAAGGTGTGTGTGTGGTGAGCTGGGTGGCTAGGGTTCGAATCCCAGCAATGGCTTTTTTGCAAAATATTATTTTTTTGGACTTTTTCTTTTTAAAACTAAATAAGCACACTTAGATAAGCAAATTTTATAACTACAACTTTTTATGAAAACAACTAATAAGCTCAGTTTGAGCTTATTATACTTAACAGTTATATAAGAAATGAAATAAGCAAAATGATTTAGCCAATTGGCTAATTAAGCTAATAAATAAGTAAATGCTAATTGAAATAAGCTAAGGAACTGAGAATAAGCTAATACAACAACTGAGAAAGCAAAATGAATTGGAAATAAGCACTACAAATTCCAAATAAGCACAAGCTTATCTGTTTGCACAGGACACTTATTTAAATATCTAGGTACTTTCTAGCTTATTTTTAAGCACTTAGATAAGCTAGAAAATGAAAATAAACACTGCAACTAACAAGCTAACCTCAGTTCGGTATTTTATATCAGTAACAAACTATTTTTCAGTTTTAGAGGAAATTTAAGTGAATTTGTCAAATGACAATCCTTAATCTAATACTTTAAGTATTATAATCGAATTTTGAACAATTGTATCGGATTATAGTAGAATAATATCAGATTATGTTGTATAAGTCAGTTAATCTCCACTAATTTTAAGTAGTTTCAGTTGAATCGAGTAAAAGAATTTTTCAGTTTTAGAGGAGACACGTGTCAACTCGATTCGATAAAGTATTCGAGTAGTTCTCGAATAATCACTTGGAGTCGAACACTGGGAATCGAAAAACCTTTCGATTGGACCGACAGAGAGATCAGATCACGAATAAAAGTTAAAAGATCGAATAAACTATCCCGACGTTAGTCGAATATAAAACAGGGTAAGATGAGTCATATATGACTCAGGAGTGAGTCACCAAATGGTCAAAAAAGAGTTCGAGTGGTATTCGAGTAATCAGTTGTGGTGACACTTTCGAAATCGAAAAACCTTTCGAGTCAACCAATCGAACAATCAACGTCACAAATAAAAGTAAAAGATCGAATAGATTCACGAATTTTTATTCGATCTTTCATGGATCTATAAATTTATTCACAGGACACGTTTGTCTATTCGAACACGAATAAACCTTAAACATCACGAATAAAGGTTAAGTAAAACGAAAGAGTCAACAACATAATCGAATAAGAGTCAAGGAATCGAATAAAGTTAATCGTAAATGAATAAATAATCGAATTAATCGGTTAACCGATTTAGTAAAACGAATAAAGTAAAGAATATATTGACAATTCATATTATTCGAGTTTGACTCGAATAATCAACAAAAGTATTTTTCAACATCAATATTTTAAACGAATAGATTCACACGAATAAATCAAAATTTTTCTTTTTCAGGTTTTTTTATTATAAAACGTTTTTTCGGTAACGACCCTAAGCTTGGG
>BPTQ01000004.1:282049158-282075147 GCA_019973895.1 Chrysanthemum seticuspe | reverse complement strand
TTTGGAATTGCAGGGATTGGAGAGGAGAGTGAACAGTGGTTCTGGTTTTTTGGCGGGTTGACTTTATTTGACCGGTGGTATAATAAGTGGGGGTTCAAAAATGGGGGGGGGGTCACAGGTGTTGACAGGGGGTCTTTTGGGTTTTGGCTGGGGTAAAAATACAAAAGAGTCCATTAGGTTTGTAGCTTTATGACAAGGACCATTTGTGTAATTTCTGAAAAGTGAGGGACTGAACTTGTAATTTTTCCAAACTTATCAAAAGGACCAAATTTTCCAATCTTTAATAGTACAAGGACCATATTTGATTATTTTCAATTTTTTAAATATCCAAGGACTATTTTTGACATTTTTCAAACTTGAAGGACCAAAGTTGTAATTTTGTAATTTTTAAACTTTGAAGGGTTTGTTTTAACAACTTTTGAATCCCATGGACCTTAAATGATATTTTACTTTATTTTGATTTACCAGGGACTAAATTTGACAATTTTTGAAACTTGGAGGACTAAAACTGCCAATTATGCAAACTTGATATGTTTTTCACCAGATTTTGATGTTTTTGCATTTAAAACACATAAAACACTTATTTGTGATATTTTTATCATTTTGATGCATTTCTGAGTGTTTTCAGATGTTTTTGGCATTTTAAATTGTACAAAAATGATGAGTATTTAGACACTCATCAATATGTTTCAAGGGATTAATTATAGGATAATTATATTTCATAATAGGTAATAAAAACAACAAAAGTGGTATAGATTCACATGTAACTTGCATGTTTTCTTGCAAAAATGATGAAATAACATAAATATGAATATGAAAGAGTTATGAGAATCATGAAATGCTTACTAGTTACTTGATGAGGTTTAATGAACAAGGGTTTATCCTAAATACCCTAGGTTTTTATTTTAAAACCTTACTTAAGAGTATGATATAGTTGTGAAAATAACTTGACTTGAAGAAAAAAAATGATCTCCTTGCTTCTTCCTTCCTATGGCCGGTTTGTATGAGAGAAAAAGAAAGAGTAGTTTTTGATTACACCTTGAAATTATGTCATGTATGTGTAGTAGTATTAAAGTATAATAACATAAGTAAATATCATGAAGCTAGTTGATATTTTGTACTCAAAAGTTGGGTGAGTCACCCTTTGTGGTCGACAATCATAAAAAAAAAAAAGACTAGATGCATTTAGTAATAATTAAGTGTATTAATGTAGAGTAAATGTGTAGTTAATTAAGGATAATTAGTAACTTGTGTACATATTTAAGAATTTAGGGTAGCGTTAGCTAAAAATAAATTTTAACGGATCAAAATAAAATGTATTGAAGTCATAAAAATTATAAAAATACATTTCTCACAAAAATTGAGTGAAATAATAATTATCGTGTAGTATTTACAAAAACCGTCGTAATTATATAAATATAACAATTTATATACAATATAAATTTAGAACACCGGGTAAACTAATAATATTATTTTTATAATCTTAATATGAGTATAAAATTATATCAGAATAATTTTTGGAAGCGTCGGATCAAATGTTCAAAATAAATGATTACGCGATAGCGTTTATTTAATAGGAAATTATGCGTTAATGAAATATAAATTTTCTCCCGGAATGAATAGTGTTTCATGAATAGTAAAATTTTGAAATATGTTCTCAGAATATCAAAACGACTACGTAAATGATAAATAGTAAAATGATGAATAGTAAATTGCCGAGATGAATAATAATTTGAGAAATGACCGGAAATTGAGAATTGTGACATTTCATAATACATTTTTCTTTGTCTCTCTAAAGTTCCCATCCTCTCCCACTTTCTCTCTCTAAACCTTATCTCTTTACGCCTAACTTGTGATAAACCAAGATCCTACATGTTATTTGTTTTAAAAATTACTAAACATACTAATATTGTATGTAGGGTTTCGGGTAGGCTGGAACAAGAGTTACTGGGTTCCCGAACGCGCATGTATATTTGTATTTTTTTTGTTGCTAATTACTTGTTATTTTTTTAAAAAATTACTAACGGCAAGTATATAATTTATTTATTTTATTTCTGCAAATGAATTTTCTTTTGTTTAAAAATTACCATACATTCTAATATTGTATGTAGGTATTTGGCGAGGCTGGTCCAGGAGCTGGTGGGTTTCCTAACCCCCCGAGTAGTTCTTTCTTTGATGGGGTCTCTCGCCACCAATCGCCACAGGTGGGCACACAGTTATTCAAGCAGCCGACGCCTCATTCTAGGACGCCTATGCCACAACAAGGATTTGTTCCGTGGTCGGGTAACAATGCGCAACAAGCTAGTCCATCACACCCCCTGTAGCTAGTCGTGTCTTGCCGGTAAATTTATACTAACATAAATATATATCTTTTTACCATTTTCTACTATAATACTAATTATGTGCAAGTAACAAATTATTATTTATTTGTGTTAGGGTGCTATGAATCGAGAAAAGAGAGATGTTCGTCCTGGACGTTTTTTGTTGAGCCCGTATGAGGGTTTGCCAGACACGACTGTTATTCCCAAGAAACGGGCTGGTAAGAGTAAGAATAATGCCATTTCAGCCAATATTAGCCCGTTAGATCTTGGAAAAGTTGTTGATGATGAAGATGACGATAGGGTTGATGATGAAGAAGATGGGGATAAAGTTGAGTATTTACGTTCTAATTATACCGGAGAGTACATTTCATTTTATAACGTTGACCCTACTAAGGTAATCATAACACTACTTGAATATTTTTTTTAACAATGATTAACAACTTTGTATTTATATAGTAATTTACTTTTGGCTATTTAGGTTAGGCGGAATTATTATGACGACTTAAATACTTTCCTGCGTAACCCTCAACCCATTACATAACCCATATACCTGGACTGTCATGTAACGGGTTTTGTATGTGAGCCAAGTTTTTGGAACGAACTGCTCCCTTTTTGTTCCAAGTAATGGTTGGCTTGCAGACGATGTAAGTTTATTATTAAATGTTTATATTGTATTTGAATAGTCTTTTTTATAGAATGCTAAATAATAATTTTAATATTTTTTTGATTTGAATTAGCATATCAATGCATGGATTGAGCTTCTAATTCGTCAGAGGCCACCAGGTGCTCGCTGGACAGTAGCTAAATCAACAGTTGCATCTTATTCTCCAGACACTTCTGTCTTCTTACTTGTGACTGATAGTGCATTACAGGGAACGTTAAGTGGGAGGACACGTCCGTACCCTTCCTGGGATGAGGTAGACGTGGTAAGTATTTGTGTTTAATGATTTTAATACGTTTACTATTTTAATAAGGTATTTATTTTTATGTAAGTTAATGATTTTATCTTTGTAGGTGTATATGCCGATCCATGCCGAAGGCAATCACTGGGTGACTGCTGTCGTAAATCTTCGGAATTCCCATATTTCTGTTTTTGACTCGATGCAAAGTGACGTTAGGCAGGATAAGTTGCGATGACATGTTGTTTCATGGACAAAAGTCTTAAATGAAAGTTTAGAGATCCAAAGATATTTTTCGGTTACCGGACGCCAACATTATAACTTCTCATTCTCTTACAATGATTCAAACTGGTTTCTGGCTCCGCAGCAAGCAAATGGTATGGATTGTGGAGTAGTAACATGTCGCCATCTAATGATGAACCTTTCCTTGAAAAGCAAAAAAATTAAAGGTCTATACTGGGGCATATGCAAAGCGTATACACCAGATGAGTGGCAAAGACAAATGAACATACTCCTGGCTGTACAACCTAAAGCGCACCAAAATCTAATGGAGGCTGATCCTAGACGTTGGTTGATAAGGTTTTAAAGTGTACCTTTTTGAGGGGTCGTTTAAGCCCTTATTTGATCACTTTTGTATCCGTTATTACTTAATATCGTTCCTTTTCACTTTTTAGGTCTCTTGAAGGCAAATTGCTGTAATGGCACTTATTTGGACGAAAAGGCGCGGATATACGAAGAAAATGGCCAAAGTCAAGAATCGAGACACTCCAGCTGCTTTAAAGACAAGGTGACGGCGTCACTGCTTAACTGCGACGCCGTCGGAGGATTTTGTGACGGGACAGAAGCCAAATCTCTTATTTTCAAGTGACGGTGTCAGGCTTTAAAAGAGTAGGCCGTCGCAACTCAGACGGCCTAGATTCGATCCAGACGGCGTCAGAAGCTGAAGAGGACAGCGTCACAAGCACAAGGTGACGCCGTCGCAAGACTAACGTGGCCAAGACGAAACCCTAATGACGGCGACCTGACGGCGTCACAAAACATAAGGTGACGCCGTCGCATATGTAATCTTATATATAGAATCCGAATTTTTCAGTATTTGTGTGTAGTCTTTTGGAGTAAAAACCTAAACCGAACCAAGGCTGTCTTGTACAGTATTTTAGGGTTCCAAACCCTATCTTACATCAAGATAAGTGTTTTACTTCATTAATTCAATTATGTCTTTGATTATTTGTGTGTATGCTTGCATGTTCTCCATGTCCGGCTAATTTACTTGTGTGTTTCCTTAGGGAATATGAAACTTAATTATTGAATATTGATTGGTTGTCTCTTATCTTAATTGTTAATGATCTAGTAATGCGATAGGTCATTCGTTGTGTACTTAATGCTTGATTAATCTTTGTGAACCTTAGGTTATAGCACTTAGAGTGGTTGTAAGCTAAACCATCCAAAGAGGCCTTAGAGTTAGAGTTTATAAACCCTAGTGGGTCTTGTAGACGAGACCCTTTGGTAACTTCAAAGAGTTAGGGATAAACACAGACCCTACGACTTTAGACACACAACGAAATTAAGAATAAGGACGTGACAATTCAACCATCAATAAGAGATAATTAAGGAGTAGCAAAACCTAAGTGAACACATCTTTAAACCATCATACGAGCACACAATAATTAGACATAGACTACATACACCTTAGATTAGATAATTAGACAAGTAGAGTAATCGGTAGCAATACCAACCCCCAAATCCAAACCCCTGAGATTCGTACCTTTCCATTTCCAAAAAAAACAAAAAAAAAACAAAAAAAAAGATAAAAAATAATCTTCCTCAACCCCAACCTTAGCGTAGTAACTTCTCACTAGCATTCCTATTCCCCTAGAGAACGATATCAATACCCGTGGCTTACCCTAATACTACACTACAACGATTAGGTTCACTGCCTAGGGTGTTATAAAACTTGCTCGAAGAAAAGGAAGTTCCTTTGACCCCGAACGACGCGTGTAGCGTTATCAAGTTTTTGGCGTCGCTGCCGGGGAATAGAATAGCTAGTTAGTAGTCCACCGCGTTTAGGTTTCTTTGCTTGATTCCTATCAAGTAAATTTTTCCCATTTTTAGCTTTCTCGTAGTCTATCCCCCTTCTTCGTGACCTTTGTTCGTAACCCCATCACTTTTCATCATGGAAGGTGATAACCAACCACCATTCATCAACCTACCACCAAATGACCCGCCAAGAGCCCGTACTCTTGGTGAATACTCGAGACCAAGCCACCTAGGCTATAGGAACACCATTGAGCTTCCCGACCAAGCCCAAACTACGGCCCTGCGATCCGACACCATCCTGTTGGTGCAAAACGGATGTGCATTCCATGGACTTCGTTCCGAAGATCCTAATCAGCATCTGAGGGATTTCCTCAAAATTGTCGATTCCATCGACCTTGATGCTACTACTCGGGAGACCACGCGTCTGCGTCTCTTCCAATTTTCTCTACGGGACCAAGCTAGTAATTGGCTTGAGCGACTTCTCGCCGGCTCCATCTCAAGTTGGGATGATCTCACCTCTCGTTTCCTTGCTCAATTTTGTTGAAAACACAAAGACCTTGATAGATCTTAAGCACTCGGAGATCGTTAGTGTTGCCTATGTAATCACAAGCAAACTAATAGAAGCTCTCTACAACTCGTATTATATAGCGGAAAGTAAATACAACTTATAATAACTAAGAACTCTTTGATCCTCTATGAATCTTTTGATTATAGAAACTCTATGTTTCGGATAGTTTACAAGACTTGAAAAACTTAAGAAAACCTTATCTATTACAAACTATTATGGTTCCTTTTATAGGCAAGAAACCCTAATGAATCATGAGCGTTTACAATGTACGCTCCTAATACAAACATAGACCAAGCATGCATCTAGACAACCATGCAACTAATCATATTGTTTTACTAATCATATTGTTTATTCGGAGTAAGCTCTATACAATACGGCGCCAACCTGTCTTTCATACGGCGCTGACTTTTACTACATACTGAGCTTATCTCTCCTACGTGGATTCGCACTTTCAGCAGAAACACGATTTCTGCTTTAACACTTCTGCTGAAGTATAACTTCAGCAGAATCCATTCTTCTTAGGTAGATACTCTTCAGCAGATCCAGTAGTTTACCATAATTCCCAACAATCCTCCCCTAAACTGGAATTTGACTAGGTTAAGTTCCAGTTTCCTTGATAGATCGTTAATGCTGTTGAGGATTGTACCATCTTATGGTAAAATTTCCAAACAAGATCTTCCCCATATCTTAAACACTTCTGAGCTATGAAGGTCCAGTTTCTTTAGGATCAGCAACAAAGATTCAGAAGAAGAACATCTCTATGATGATTGAACTGTGATACACCAGATCTTTGCAGCAACATATGACATCATGTACATCAAAACATATAAGTTTCATACTATTCTCATCACTTCCAGGTGTGTTAACTCCTGTGAGAGGTGAATCATTGAAATTAATGGGTGTGATGTCTCTTTACCAATAGCCATTACTACTGGAGTAGCCAGATGTTTGAGTTCAAAAACTATGGTACATTGATAACCATATGATTTATTGGCAAATCAGCAACCATATAAACGGATTTGATTTGTCTTTACCTGTAGCCGTTTGCTCAGGACTAGTCAATTCTTAGTATTGGTGAATTGAGAACCAAATATGGATTCAGTTGCCTGTACCACATTCCATATTCATGTGGGCTAGTCAATTCTTGGATTTCAAAAAGGAATAGACCATGGTGAATTGATGACCATACAACCCTCAGCAGTGAAGCATGGGTGGTTGTAGACCCTATGATTTTGAGCAAACCATTACAGCTATCAACAGATTTGTTGTGTCTTTACCAAAGCTGTACCCTTTGGACTAGCCAACTCTTTGACATACACAAGGTATATCTGGTGAGTTAAAAACCATCAGAATGGTACCACAAACAAACCTGCATAAATGCTCTGATACCATTCCTCCCCTAAACTGGAATTTGACTAGGTTAAGTTCCAGTTTCCTTGATAGATCGTTAATGCTGTTGAGGATTGTACCATCTTATGATAAAATTTCCAAACAAGATCCTCCCCATATCTTAAACACTTCTGAGCTATGAAGGTCCAGTTTCTTTAGGGTTAGCAACAAAGATTCAGAAGAAGAACATCTCTATGATGATTGAACTGTGATACACCAGATCTTTGCAGCAACATATGACATCATGTACATCAAAACATATAAGTTTCATACTATTCTCATCACTTCCAGGTGTGTTAACTCCTGTGAGAGGTGAATCATTGAAATTAATGGGTGTGATGTCTCTTTACCAATAGCCATTACTACTGGAGTAGCCAGATGTTTGAGTTCGAAAACTATGGTACATTGATAACCATCTGATTTATTGGCAAATCAGCAACCATATAAACGGATTTGATTTGTCTTTACCTATAGCCGTTTGCTCAGGACTAGTCAATTCTTAGTATTGGTGAATTGAGAACCAAATATGGATTCAGTTGCCTGTACCACATTCCATATTCATGTGGGCTAGTCAATTCTTGGATTCCAAAAAGGAATAGACCATGGTGAATTGATGACCATACAACCCTCAGCAGTGAAGCATGGGTGGTTGTAGACCCTATGATTTTGAGCAAACCATTACAGCTATCAACAGATTTGTTGTGTCTTTACCAAAGCTGTACCCTTTGGACTAGCCAACTCTTTGGCATACACAAGGTATATCTGGTGAGTTAAAAACCATTAGAATGGTACAACAAACAAACCTGCATAAATGTTAGTTTTTTTTTTTTTTTTTTTTTTTTAACTAAGAAAAATTGAAAAATAACACAGAAATTGATAAATAATACAAATAACATAACACTACTAAATGTAACAAAACAAAGTAGAGCAGAGAGTATTAAGTACCATGATAAGGATGAGGATGAGGCCTATTGCTGTTGAAGAAGTTGAGTCTTGGTCAAACCCACCAATGTTGAAGCAGACAGTCTTTCATTGCCCACTGGATCTGGAGGAATCTCCAATTTTTGACTAAGCATCCTTTCCATAAGTCTCTTTGGCAATGGATACTTTCTTTCAGCAAGCATGCAGACAGTGATCCCACCCTTAGTCTCAAGTACATGTACACGAGGGAGAGGATAGAATCTCCAGGACGCAACCTTTCACCGATGTGAGTTCTCCCAAATGGAATGTGCTTTACTATTGGGAGAATGAGAGTTAATCAGGACTTGAAGATCTCCCGGTAAGAACATCCCAGAACCTTGTGGTTCCTTGTTGTAGTAATGGGTGGTAACAAAAGTGTACAGAGTGAGCAAATCTGCCCTGTCTACCAAGTGTAGAATTTCCTTTAGAAAGGTGAATTCCATTGAAGTGGAATATTGTCGATGAATGACATTCATCTCATCATCCTTCAGATTCCATTTGACTAACACATTTTGATCACCCTCAGGAAAATCAGCAGCATAACCCTCTATAATGAAAGTTGAGTTATCAGCTTCAAGATCCACTGGAGATCTTTTGGCCATTCTCTTCGTCCTCCTACCAGGTTTATAGATTTCCCCAGAGGGAGCATTTTCATCTTGAACATTTGTGGTAAGACTTGACGAGGTAGAGGGAGACTTAGTTGGAACACGAAGTGCATTCATCCTGTGAAGCATCTTTATCACCCTTTTTGTTTTTATTTCAGCTAGATCAGCTTCCTTAACTTTAGAATCTTCTTGCGTGTCAACGGTTGCCAAAGATGAAGTGGGAGCTGATACATCATGTGCTTCAGGAGAATTGGTAGATGGTTCAGCAGATGGACCTTTGTCAGTAGAAGAAGCAACTTCAGAAGTTGCTTCAGCAGGAATGACTGGAGAAGTCACCTTGGGTGGAGCATCATCAGTCTTGAGTCTTTTGGCTTGTTGAGCAACTTCATTCTCAACAATCCTCTTCAAGTTGGTAGAATGTGTTGAAGATGATGATTTGTCCCTCATGATCTGATTATATTTGCGAAACAGGACATGATCAGGAAAAGCTTTGACTTGTTTCATTGTTAAGCCAGAGTTGTACATCGAGCATTGATTTTTCACCACCATTCTCATTTCAGCTTTAGTAGGAGGTTTCTCTTTGTTCTTCTGAGCTTTGATGGCTCTCTTTTGTGCAATAGCTTCTTGCTTCCTTTGTCTTCCCTGAGCCATCATCTGAGCCACATAATTGTCACTGAGGAAATCTCCACCTAGTATACTTTGAGCAAGAGAAGGTCTTGAAATGACTTGCTGAGTTAGAACATCCCAGTGTTCAGCAGGCATCTGAACCCGCATTGCGTCCAGTTCTCTTCTTCTCTCAGGAGTTAAAGATGAAAAGTCCTCTGTTTCAAGTTGTTGAGCCAATAATGCACTTTTCTTTGACTTTTCGAACTCAGCCAATCTGCTAGCTTGTCCTAGTCTTTCCTCCTTACTTACCAGGTCTAGACCAAGCTCATCTTCAGTTATTACATCTTTCCCTTTATCATCAAGCTTCTTAGCACACTCATCTTCAGTTATATCAACGACAAGAACCTCAGAAGCAATACCCGGGTCAATTTTAGGAGAAACATGTTGATGCAAATTATCAACTGGAGTGGTCATGGCAGCAACATCAGAAAGATCAGCTGAAGGTGAAGGGCCTGTCGGTTCTTGAACAGATGAAGATTGACCATGATCTGAAGATACATCCTCCATTTGCACATCAGCAGATGCAGCCTTGTCAACACCAGGTTCCTTTGAAGCTTCAGAAGAAACCTTATGTAAATAAGATCTCTTTCTTCTTTTGTAGAGAACATGTTCCTTCTTCTTTGAGGAAGCAGCAACTACTGATGAAGGATCATTAAGAGACACATCAGCCAACATATCAAGAGACCCAAACTGAGGTACTTCTTGTTCTTCATCAGAAGAAACCACAAGCTTCCTTTTGGATCCCCCTTTAAGTTTGTCCTCTAATTCTTTGACTTGATTCTGCAGTTCTTCAATCTTACTCCCAAGAGAAGACTTGGTCTCTGCAAGCTCCTTTTTCAGACTAGCAACCTTAGCAGCATACCTGTTGACAAGAGCATAGACAGATGAGAGTGTAATAGGGTCCTCAGCTCCACCAGCAGATTGCTCTGTGGTAAGGGGAGCTTCATTGGACCTTTCAGTAGAATCATGGTCATGCTCAAAGTGAGGAAGATCTTCATTGAGAGGATCCCTAACAGGACTTGGTGTGGGCAGTCTATTAAGATCAGACTCATCATGAGTAACGAGTGTGGGTGGTGGACTGGGACAAGGTGGCTGGTCTGGAGCAACATGAGTTGCTTCAACAGTTGATGAGGGGCCCTCATCTATGTTAACTAATGGATTACCATCAGTAGCAACAGGTGAAGAAGGAGGATTATTAGCCACATTCTCTTCATCAGCAGCCTCATTGCCTTGGGGCAACATGGCTGCAATTAAGGGATGATGATCCCCCTGAAAGTTAGTTCTCATGGATGCAAATAATTTAGCAGATAAAGCACCTATGGGATAGAAGGATTGGGCTTGTGTAGTGGTGTCTAAAATCATTTGCAAAAACCTTGGGTACATTAAAAACTTAGCCTTTTTCCTTTGAAGATTTTCAACCATGTTTTCAAAAATATACTTAGAAAAATTGTAAGTTACCCCTTGGGAAAGACACACAATACCATATCCTAGTTGGGTAGAGAACTGGTCCCATCCTCCTGACTTGTTGCTTATGCATTGAAGCAGTATGTGAACCAGGAACCTCCACTTCGGGCAAAGTTCCTTTTTCAGCCACATATCAGTCCTTGTACCTCAATAGCCAATTGCCCTTAGCCCAGTAAGCACGTCTTCCTGATTAGAGTGAAATTCTCCATCAGCATCTTCCAAGTGAAGCTTCCTCCGAATTAGGTCCTCTGTCACTATGTGCTCTGTTCCGTCAATCACAGCCCTGATCTCTGTCTCATTCCTTTCTTCAGCAGATTCCCAAAACTGAGTAATCAATGATTCATATATCTCATTCGGAGAATGAGTTAGAGCATAACAAATCTTGGACCTTTTCAAGAATCCCACCATTGGTTCGTACAATTCATATCCCTTACCGTTTCCCAGAAATGCAACTTTGTTGTGATCATGTTTAAATTCAATAGCCATGATGGATATGGGTTTTTAGGGTTAAGATTCTCGTAATGGTGAGTGTTTGTGGATGTATGATGAGAGGGAATTGGTTAGTTCTGAAGAGAGTGATGGTGGAGTGATAGTTTTTGCCCAAATTATAGTCAAAGAAAAATGGACCGTTTGGTTGACTGTCGCTGACGAGTATATTAACTTTGACCAAACCCAAAATCACACTTCAGCAGAAACACATGGACAATCTGCTGAAGTTATAACTTCAGCAGAATGCATCAAAGATAAGAATATCTTTGATAAGTTTCTAGAATTACTGTGCCACCCACTCGCATTAATTTTCATTGAACCTCGAACCCGTCTATAAAATGATCCTAATGCTACTTATCTCTTCATCAAGATCCCCAAATATTTACCACAAACCCTAGATGTAAAAACAAACCCCAATTAACCAAATTGCACCATGAATACCAAGCCTGAGATCATAGATCTCATAACCTCATCTTCATCATCCTCTTCATCATCATCAAGTGGTGAATCAAACCCATGGCAACATTACTTTCCTAAACCCTATCCACGACCAAATAAATCACCCTTTCTTCCTTCTTCAGAAGATGATAGTGTAGTGAATCCAAGTGAATCTGCAGATGATTCTGATGACTCCTATAAGGAGGGAACATCGTACTCCCAACCTCCAGCACCTCGGCCTCAACAAAGGCCTCGTGCCAGGAATCCGCCACTCCCCAAAGATAGAGAGGTGGTTCTTGGTCTCACTACGCCATCTTTTGGTGCATCAACATACATCGTATAATAGAAGGGCTTAGAGAGGGTGGATGGATTGCATTTTGGTTGAAATGCATAGATGAAGCACACAGGAGACGTTATTTTTCTCCGTCATCATGTGTGGTCATCGTCATCATCAACGTTTGCATCAATCCATCCTCTCCATTTTGGTCCTTAGCATCTTCGTCGTATTGGTCATGCATATCCAGCCATCTTGATAGACGGAATGGGTGGTTATGCAAGACCCACAAAAGCAAAGCCAGCATCTAATGCATATCCAACATTCACTTAGATGTTGGAATAGATGATATGCACTAGATTAGGATTAGCTTAAGTGTATAGCTCGTATCTTGAAGATGCATTTGTAGTAGGTTGACTTTATGTAAGCTGTAAGCTGTAAACTATTTCTTGAATGAATGAATGAACAATTTGACTTCAATTTCTTTTCTTCAGTGTTATAACTTCAGTGGAATCAAATTGTTTGCTTCAGTACTTTTGATTTCAGAAGAAACAAGCAACAATCTTTTAGCTATCTTGACCATATACTAATGAACCACACTTGATGAATTTGATCTTGATCATGGGATAGACAGACTGCAATTCAGACAAGGAATAGACAAAATGCAATCCAGACAACTGCAAAAACAGACACAAAAACACACAAGAACAACACAAAGACAAACAAACTAAAGAATTATAAGACAGTTAGTGTTAGTAAAGAATTATGAAAAACAGAGGCTTAAATGCAAATTAGAGAAAATTAAAAAGATAAAATATATTAAATAAACGCTATTACTATAGGAAAAATGATGTTTTTACAAACCTAATGATAGAAGAAAATTTATAGGAAAAGGAAAGCTCTTTATAGAAAAATATGACACAAAAATATGCAGAGTTTGTACAAATCCTCCCCTGAGGCATATGCCTCCCCTGAGGCCTATGCCTCCCCTTAAACTTTGCAGTCAAGGGTTTAGCATGCCAATATTGACCACAAGGTGTTGAAACCTTGGTCCATCAAAAGCTTTTGTTAACAAGTCTGCCACATTATCATCAGTATGAATTTTAGCCACTTTTATCAAATGTTTTTCATATGCATCTCTTATAAAGTGGTGCCTGATTTCAATGTGTTTTGTTCGACTGTGAAAAACTGGATTTTTGACTATGCAGATGGTACTTTGATTATCAATATGAATTGTAGTGTTCATGAAGTTGTACCCATAGTCCAGCAATTGATTTTGAATCCAAAGGACCTGTCCACAGCAATTTGCAGCAGCAACATACTCTGCTTCAGTAGTTGAGGCAGCCACAATGGTTTGTTTCTTGCATTGCCAAGAAATCAACCTCTTGCCAAGAAATTGGCAGTCTCCAGTTGTGGATCTTCTATCCAGATTTGCACCAGAATAATCACTGTCACTATATGCTTCCAACTTGAAAGGAGACTCTTTTGGGTACCAAAGGCCTAAAAGAGGTTGGCCTTTGAGGTACTTAAAGATCTTCTTGACAGCATTGAGATGGGAAGTAAGTGGAGTGACTTGATGTCGAGAACAAACACTCACAGCAAACGTAATATCAGGTCTTGAAGCTGTTAGATACATCAATGAACCAATCATGGATCTGTACAAATGAACATTCACAGGTAGATCTGGTTCATTATTTGCTTTAGTTTTTGGAGCTTCATAAGGTGTTGTGGCAGTCCTAATACCTTCCATACCAAACTTCTTCAAAATGTCTCTCACATATTTATCTTGACAGATAAAGATTCCATCTTGTTTCTGCTGAACTTGGAGACCCAAAAAGAAAGTAAGCTCTCCCATAGCACTCATCTGAAATTCACCCTTCATTAGCTCCTCAAATTCCCTGCACCAAGCTTCATTTGTGGAGCCAAAAATAATGTCGTCCACATAAACTTGCACAAGAATGATGTCTGAGTAATTCTTCTTTATGAACAGAGTTTTATCAATAGCACCTCTCTTATAGCCATGCTTCAGCAGGAAGGATGAAAGCCTAGCATACCAAGCTCTAGGTGCCTGATGTAAGCCATAGAGAGCTTTAACAACCTTGTAGACATGATTTGGGTGATCTGGGTCTTCAAATCCCTTGGGTTGAGTGACATAAACCTCTTCTTCAATCTCACCATACAGAAAAGCACCTTTAACATCCATCTGATACACCATGAAACCCATGTAAGAAGCATATGCCAAGAAAATGCGAATGGCTTCAACTCTGGCAACAGGTGCAAACACTTCATCATAATCAATCCCCTCCTCTTGTCTGAAGCCTTGAGCCACTAATCTTGCTTTGTTTTTTATCACAACACCCCGAGCATCTCTCTTATTCTTCAGAATCCACTTTGTCCCAATGGCATATTTGCCATCAGGGAGTGGAACCAAAATCCAAACCTGCTGATTGTGAAATTGTTGCATTTCTTCTTGCATTGCTTCTAGCCAGATTGAATCATTAAGAGCTTGAGAAACACTTGTTGGTTCCACTTGAGAAAGAAAACAAGCAAACAGACAATGCTTGAAGTCTGTGTGATTGTCTCTTTGCTGGTTGGAGACATAAGAGAGAAAAGCAATCTGTCAAAATTGAGGACTTGTTATAGCCCTTCTAGTTCTAACAGGTGCCAGAAGATCACCGATAATATTGGATTTAGGATGAGCAATATTGATCCTCTGAGTAGCAGTGGGGCTGACTTCAATGGATGAATCAAGATTAGTGATAGTTGGTTCAAACTCAGCATCATAAGAGGGTGAAGTGAAGATGCCAGCTCTGGGTTGATGATTTCCAAGATCGGAGGGTTTTGGAAAGCGTGTATGAGGTTCTCCAAAGTCTGAAGACACTTGAGAAGGAACATGAGAAGAAACAGCATAGCCTTCAGCAGATTTGTGGATGGTAGGTGTGACAGAATCAACTTCAGCAGAAACATGGTTTCTACTGACTCCTTCATTAGCAACCTCTCCATTCAGTTTCTCTGCTTCAAGCTTAGCAGCAAATTCTTGAGTCTGAAGCCTAGCAAGGTCCTCAGCATAATGTGATTCATCTTCATCACTCTTATCAGCAATATCCTTGGAGGTGGTACCTGCAATATTGTTAGGGGAGAAAGAAGGCACAAGTATAGGTTGCTCATCATCTTCAAACTCATTTTCAGAGTCATCATCTAAGGGACATGCATTGTTAGTGGGAGACTCTTGAGGACCTGCATTTTGGTTAGCCAAATGTCTAATGTAACCCAAAGAATCAGTTAAGTAGTCAAGGTCAAAAGACCACGTATGACCCTGTCCTTGAACATTAGGCTTATCTTCCAAAAATCTCAGGTTCAAAGTCTCCTCTATCTTCTTGGCTTGCAAATTGTACACCCTGTATGCTTTACTATGAGCTGAATAACCCACAATATAACCATCATCAGCCTTCTCATCAAACTTTCCCAACGGATCACTGGTGTTCAGAATGGTCACTTGACAACCAAAAGGTTTTAGGTAGTGAATGACAGGAACCTTCCCAAAGAGAAGTTCATATGGTGTTTTGAGTTGTGGTCTAGTAATGGAAACCCTGTTTAGCACATAGCACGCTGTGCCAACAGCTTCAGTCCAGAACATAGTGGGCAGTTTAGAGTCTGCAAGCATTGATCTTGCAGCCTCTATTAAGGTCCTATTCTTTCTTTCAGCCACCCTTTTTGTTGTGGGGTTCTTGGATTACTATAGTCCCTTTTTATACCTTTTGACCCACAGAGTTCTATAAGAATAGCATTTTTGAACTCTGTCCCATTATCACACCGAATTCCCTTAACCTTTTTGTTCAACTGATTTTCAACGAGGGTGATGAATTCAGTCAGCACTTGAGATGTTTCATCTTTGGTTCGGAGAAAAAAACCCAACAAAATCTGCTATAGCCATCAGTGATAACCAAACAGAAGTACTTATGATCAATGCTTCTGACTTGAGTAGGACCAAACAGATCCATGTGGAGCAACTGAAGAGGTTCAGAAATGATGCTCATAGCATTGATAGCTTTGTAAGAGGCTCTGTGTTGTTTTCCTTTGTTGCATGCGACACAATTATGATCATTGGTGAAAACTTTGGAGGGAAGACCTTCAACAAGACCCATTTTAGAGAGTTTTTTTATGGTCTTGTAATTCACATGAGCCATTCTCCTATGCCATTTAGTAGACTCATCAAGAGATGCTTTAGCCACCAAACAAGTGAGGTCACCACCAGGTTGAACTTCATTAAGGTTGAATGTGTATAAATTGTGAGTTCGAGGAACTTTCAGCAGAATTGAAGTATCTTCTGGGAGTTTGAAGTCTTTAGACAGCACAAGACATTCATTCTCAGAGAAGAGTACTTTGTTCTTGGTGTCACAGATTTGTGAAACGGAGAACAAGTTGAAATGCTGAAGTTCCTTAACATAGTACACATTTTCAAAATCCATATGAGGTGTCTTTCTGGTGCCTTTCCCTGTGATACTCCCATCACTTCCTCCAAACGTCACATTGCCTCCTCCTTCTATAGGAACAAAATTGTGCATCATATCTCTGTTCCCTGACATGCTTCTGGAACAGCCACTATCAACAATACCAATATTTTTATGCTTAAGGGGATGATCCTACAAACAACAACAACAAAAAAATATACATATAGTTAGCATTCAAAGGAGGTTCAAGTCATTACTGACTTGAACCTGCCTTGTGGATCACAGGTGTAGGACATGAAGATCTAGAGGATCCACCATTGTTCTTGGTCCTCCATTGATGATTGGGTCCCTTGATAGTCCAAGAACAACCTGCTGAGGGCTTCACAGCAGTACTCCCATATCCCATCCCAGCATACATAGAGTCAACATATGTAGGCCAATAACCATGTTTAAAGAATGGGCTAGTTGGTTGCACATAAGGTCTGGTAACTGAACCTCTCCAATGAGAGTCAGTATTAGCTGCTAGTGGGACATAAGGTGGAATATTATCAACATTGGTCCACTTAGATTTATGTTTCTGGTGAGTAGCACGTGCACCCAATCTTTGCTCATAAAAATCACAATCCTTAATTAAATGAAATTTACTTCCACATACAAAACATGTCTTCTTCTTGGAAGATTTATTCAAATAGGGAGATGTTTGATTACATGAAGAAGTACTTAAATCAGAAACATTCAAGGAATTGTTTTTAACAGACTGATTATTCAAAGCTTTAAAAGATAAATCTTCAGAAGAAACTGTCTTGGAAGTTGATTCCTCAGCAGCTTCCCTAGAAGGCTTGTAAGTAGACTGGGGTGCAGGCTTGGGTGTAGGCTCAGGCTTGGGAAGGTCAGACTTCTCATTTGAATCACAGCTTTCATAGGAAGTAGACCCTTGATCCGATGAATTGTCACTGTCAGAGCAAGAGACAAAGTCATTAGATGAGGTATCAGGGTCTGGCAAGTCTTTTGACTTTCTGCCATATAGATGATGTGATCCATCAAAGTCAACAGTGATGGATAGGTCAATGGGCATAAATTCACCTCTAATAGGTCCAGAGACAACATGCATTTCACCTTCTTTTACAAAGTTAGCTAACTTTGCTGGTGTAGATTTACGACCATCATACTTAGCTTCTACTCCTACATACTTTTGAAAGCCTAATCCTAAGCCAGAGGTTACTGATTGACTGTTATAGATTTCTCTAGCCAGATTATCACCTGAAATTAACCATTCCTTATGCCTAGCTATTTCCTCAGTTAGTTTTTCTTTGAGCTCTAGGTTCTCAGACACAGCTTCAGCCTTAGCTTTCTCAGACAGTTTTATGTAATTATTTGCAACTTCTAGATCAAACTGTAACACCTTTATCTTTTCTTCATAAGCTATTTGATTCTTTTGAAACCATACTTTTTGTCTTTCTACTGTTTTTAATGCTAGTTTATGAGCTTCATTTTCAACATAGCATTCATCAAACTTAGGTTTCATAGCATCATATTCTTCTTTAAGTTCATTGTATCTTAGACTACAACCAAATATACAGTTGTGTACCTGAGATAGTCCCATCAAGGCAAACTGATCATGCCTTTCATCCGAAGTGCACCTTGCCAGCAATCCAAGCTTATCAGTATCATGAGCTTCCTCATTCACAGGTTCATGTGCAGTCCAGTTGACCTGTTCATCCATGGTGAGAAGAGCTGCTGAAGCTCCAGCTTCCTGCTGATAGGAAATGTAGTTAGCTCCATCTCCACTCTTCATGTCTTTGCATTCTCTTGAGAAATGCCCCATCTGGTGGCAAGTGAAACACTTGACTTTTCTCCTGTCAAAGCGAGCTGGTTCCTTTCCCTTGAAAGCAAACTTCCTTCCAGACTTCTCTTCAAACCTTTTGATATCCACTGACAGCAATGCCACCTGCATTTTCAGTTTCATCTCCTCCATTTCAAGTGGGTCCAACTGATCAAAGTCTTCATATGCAAGATACTGCTGAGTATCATAATCAGCAACAAATGAATGAAGAACATCCTCCATCACACTACTAGTCTTAGTTTGAGAACATGGTGGAGTGGGACGAGTGTTCTGTGGTGGAGTAGGAGTGCAAGATGATGGAAAGTAGTTGGAACTAGTAGATGATGGAAAGTAGTTGGAACTGGGAGCATGTACCATCATGTTGGAGTGAGATGTCCCAACAAAAGCTGCATGGCCAGAAGAAGATGTGCGGTAGGGAGTTCTGACATCAGGTTCAAGAGTTCTGAGTCTGTTGTACAGCTCATCAAAGGTGAGCATGTCCAACCCACCTTTAGCCTTGAGGGCTATACTTACATGTAACCATGATGGAGGCAAAGATCGTAGGAACTTTGAGTTGCAGTCATCATTATCAGGTTTTGCATTCAGCTGGTTTAGCTGACTCAAAATCCTATGGAACCTGTCGTATCCCTTGTGGATACCTTCTTCTTCGGAGATATTAAAGTCTTGAAATTGTTGTCTCAGCATGGACTTCCTCATTCTCTTCGATTCTTCATTTCCACCGAACCTTGCTTTGAGAGCCATCCATATGTCCTTTGCATCATCCATATGGTGAAAATCACACAGGTGATCTTCAGGAATGGCTTGAAGCAAAATAGTTTTTACTTTGTGCTCCCTCTGCATAGCCAGCACCTCTTCAGCAGTTTTGGGAGGAGCCATGATAAACTTCCCATCCCTGTCTGGAATCATTTTCTTTAGACTGTTTCCTTTCTTCACTACCTCCCACAGATTCCAATCAATATTGGAAATCCAGTTTTCCATTTTCATAGTCCATAGATCATACTCCTCCCTTTTTAAATAAGGAAATTTACCATTGCTGTTTGAAAGACTAAGCTGTTGCATGGAAGTGGTGTTGGTGTTGTTTGTGTTGGTGACTTCAGTTTCATTATCAGATCCAGGCATGGTGAGGTTATGTTTGGTTGTATGGGGGTGAGACTGGTTCTTAGTATCGTAGAGACTTTCCTGAGGCTCTGATACCACTTTTTGAAAACACAAAGACCTTGATAGATCTTAAGCACTCGGAGATCGTTAGTGTTGCCTATGTAATCACAAGCAAACTAATAGAAGATCTCTACAACTCGTATTATATAGCGGAAAGTAAATACAAGTTATAATAACTAAGAACTCTTTGATCCTCTATGGATCTTTTGATTATAGAAACTCTATGTTTCGGATAGTTTACAAGACTTGAAAAACTTAAGAAAAACTTATCTATTACAAACTATTATGGTTCCTTTTATAGGCAAGAAACCCTAATGAATCACGAGCGTTTACAATGTACGCTCCTAATACAAACATAGACCAAGCATGCATCTAGACAACCATGCAACTAATCATATTGTTTTACTAATCATATTGTTTATTCTGAGTAAGCTCTATACAATACGGCGCCAACCTATCTTTCATACGGCGCTGACTTTTACTACATACTGAGCTTATCTCTCCTACGTGGATTCGCACTTTCAGCAGAAACACGATTTCTGCTTTAACACTTCTGCTGAAGTATAACTTCAGCAGAATCCATTCTTCTTCGGCAGATACTCTTCAGCAGATCCAGTAGTTTACCGTAATTCCCAACAAATTTTTCCCACCGGAGAGAACCACCAAACTTAGGAATGACATCTTGATGTTCCAACAACGTCAAGGTGAATCTCTCTACGAAGCATGGACTCGATTCAAGGACTTACTTCATAAGGTCCCTCATCACGGCATTGATCTTTGGCTCCAAGTCCAAATTTTTTATGATCATGTCAACTTCCCCACTAAGCGATCCATTGACCAAGCGGCCGGTGGAAAACTTAGTGATCTCACCGCGGAAGAATCATGGGGTATAATAGAGTACCTTGCTCTCTATGACAACGAAAGTTGGAATGACCCCCGTGAGTTGCCAAAAACCGTTAAGGCAATCTCTTTGCCTCCCATTGACTCACAATCTTCTGACCGTAGGATGATCGAACTTGAAGATCAAGTTAAATTCCTAATGAGTTCCTACGAAAATCCTAAGTCTTCACATCAAGTGAATAAAATCACTCTTCCTTGTGAGTTATGTAGTGGTCCCTATGACACTCGTGATTGCACAAGACTCCCCGAACAAGCTTTGCGTACTACGCATCCATGCGTACTGACGGAGCGGGAGAGAAGTGGTACACTTTCAAGCCCAAACAAAACAACTTAGGAAACTCTTACAACCCCTCATGGAGAAATCACCCTAACCTTAAGTGGAACCAAAACTCAAGCACACCCCAAAGCTCATCTAGTCCACCTAATAGGTTCAATTCTCTAAACACCGGGAACCCCGCTAATCTGGAGGCAATTGCATCTAGATTCATGTCATCTCAAGAAACTCGATTGACTAAGCTTGAAGCCGATTTTAAGCGAAGACAAGGCGAGATGACAAACAAGCTTGATGCTCTCTTAAAAGCCTTTAATGAACGAGAAATTGGAGCACGCCCAAGTGATACTATCAAGAATCCAAAAGTAAGTTCGATTTCATCAACTTCATGTTCTTGTTCACCATGGGAGAGTGCACATCCATGCCCCTCACACCCAACGGTTCACTCGGTAAATGCTATCAACAAGGGTTCCAAGCCATCCAAAATGAGGTACCAAGGCCCTGCACCATTGGTAGAACCTACTCTTGAGAAACCCGTCAACCAAGAACCCAAACCTAGTCTAGAGGAGGAATACAAGGAACTCCATCACAAAAAACCGGTTCTTGAAGTCTTAGCTCATGCACCTTATTATAATGCTTTAAAAGAAAAATATGAGTTAGAACTTAAACTTGGAAAACATGGGTCCACTTTTGTGCGAAATAATTTACCTAAGAAGTTAGACGATCCCGGGCTATTTACTCTTCCGTGTAGGCTTGGAACTTCCAAACCTCTCGATGCTCTAGCTGACTTAGGATCATGCATCAATCTTGTTCTGTTGTCCCTCCATAGAAGCCTTAACTTAGGTAAGATAGAACCAACGGAAACCATCTTAGGTCTAGCGGACGGTAGTGTCGCGCATCCGGTAGGAATAATAAAAGACATGGTAGTACACGTAGGAGAGTTGAATCTTTTGGCCGACTTTCATGTGCTAGACATGAATAAGGACCCGACATGCCCATTACTAGTAGGAAGAGGATTCTTAGCTACCGCTAGTGCCATCATCGATTGTAAGATGTCCAAGATAGTGGTAGGAGAGGGGAGTGCTAGGTCAATTTACGATGTCAAAAGGCATACGTACTACAAAGAAGAGGAAATCCCACATGAGATTAGGTTGGATAGGACGCCTTCTAGATATGGACCTTGGATAGATAAGAACCTCATAGGTCCCCAACGACCTTTCTACTTAGATGAAGCCTTTGCTAGTAAAGCAACTTTCCATGAAAAAGAGATGGCTAGGGACATGGAAGTGAACCCGTTCGAGGACGCCTTAGTATTTAGGAAGATGACCGAGTTCCTAGGAAGTTTGCCCGTCAACCTTGTCATGAATAGGTGGAAAATTGAAAAGCCTAAACATAAGTGGGATTGGAATAGACCACCTAGTGATGGTAATGGAGAGTGGCACATTAGAATAACAATCTATGATCCCGATGGAGAGAAGTTTGAAAAGGCATATCGAACCGAACGTACTACTAGGAACTTAAATGATAAGTTTGATCCTTATGACATTGTTAAGGATAGGCTTACTTATATCGGTACGTAGGAGCCGACTACGAGTCTAGCTACAAGACTCATAAATAAAGAAAAGCGCTTCGTGGGAGGCAACCCATGCTTAATTGTTTGCTTGTTAGTGTCATATATCTTTTATTGATTGCTTATTCTCATGTTTAAATTTGTAAAAATGCTTTATTTTGTTTTTAACCTCGTCTTAATTGCATATAAAGGTATTTTACATAAAGGATAAGTGTAGGGAGGATTACCCACGTTTTCAAAAGAAACGTAAACATGAGAATAGCAATTCATTAAAAGATATATATGTGTGTTTGTTCGAGTCAAATGCTTGTATCGAGTCATAATGGATGTTTTGCAGAAATTTTTCCAGATTCTAAAGATGTAAATTTTCCAGAATTTTTTCTAGAAAATCGCAGACCAGTTTTTGTCAGGATAACCTGACGGCGTCAGGATTGCAACCTGACGGCGTCAGGAAGGAGTAAAAACAACAGATTACTTTTTTCTCGTTTTCTGAGCTACTTTTAAATTTTTGGAATTTTCCAGGTCTTAATTTTCCAGAAATTCTGTAAACATCCATTCCACAAGCATTATATCTTAGTTTAGTAAAGTCTTATATATATTCTTACCGCCGATTTTACGCGAAGGTTTCGTTTGTTTTCTTCAAATGTGCAGGTTTTATTTATCAAGAAGAAGAAACAAAAGATTGGAAGGAGCTTTTCACGCACACATTCTTCTTGGAAAGGATTTAACCACTACTTCACACGGATCCTACCGAGCTAATTAGGGGAGTATTAGTTTCTTTCGTTTTTTTTATTACCTTCCATTATCATAACTTTGATACTTTCGAGGAACATTAAGGACAATGTTCAGTTTAAGTGTAGGGAGGGAAAATAAAACAGGAACTTTGAAACTATGCTTTATCCTTGATTATTTGCTTTGTCCAATTGTATTTGTGTAATAAACCATGAGAAAATGTAGGTTAGGGTAATTTTGGCACTAAATTTGAAATTTTTCATGATATATAGGAGTGGGCCATTAGTCTTAACAAAAGTGTCTCACTGATAGGAAGTTGCATAACTAGCACAAAAAAACCCTTTACCACCTAAATTCCACCCAAAATGTGAGGATCGCCCTTAGATTAGTAGGAATTAAAAGCATTCATCTTCAATGCTTAGAGTGGGAACCGGTAGTATAATAGATTCTAGAACTTGTTTTGTGATGCATTCCGAGATCGCTAGTTAGACTACACTTGTGTAGTTAGGAATGACTAAATGATAAGAGGCATTAGGATAACCCTTGTTTGATACCCATAATATAATTACTTCTTCCACATCGGTTGAGTAATTCCCCCACACCCTTTGCGTTGTACTCATCTTTAGTACACGATACCCCTAGTTAACCCCTCAGAGCCTATCCTTTTCGCGGTTCTCGTGATGTTTCGGTTTTTCCGGAATATCAATGAAGAGCATTGTTTACACCCCACCCCCAAATATACACCCAAATCGCCTTAGCCTAGCCTGTATGCACTCACTTTTAGTGCATTATTGTTATCACCCTAAACCCTTAGTTCAATTATCTAGTTGCTTGCAGGAGTTGCTAAGTCGAGTCATATCCTTTGTACACAGTTTTGGGATGATTGGGATTCATGGGAAAAATTTTAAGTTTATAAAATGATTGTAAGGGAACGTTAAATTCCCTAATTTGCGTAATAACGTACCCCAAGTGTTTTGATCTTTTCAATTCGGGTCAAATTAGTGTTAGAGTAATAAAAACTTAAGTGTAGGGATGTGCCTATAAATCCCTATCATTTTGATGTTACCGTAGAGGATGGTAGAGTAAAAGTGTATGAGGAAAAAAAAATCGAAAAAAAAAGAAAAAGAGAAAAGAAAAAAAAAATAGAGTGTTCAAAAAAAAAAAAACATACGGGCTACCATCCTACATCTATCCTTTAAATTTATGTTTGTTTGTTTCGGTTATCTAGAGTTTAGAGTGTTGAGTCTTGGCTTAGCAACGCCATTCTTCGTATGCTTGTAACATAAAGATTTTTGACTTGCCACCACTAAATAGCCTATCCCACCAAACCCTTTGTTTCCCTACCGTAAGCCTAACGTTACAACCCTTTAAAGACCTCTTTGATAGTATTTCCTAGGTGCTTACGCCAAAGCGATGGAGGTTTGATCTATTCTCAAGCCTATGGTAATCTATGTACTAGGACCGGTTAATGAGTGTTTATCTTCCATTTCCAACTTGTTATATTTCATATACACCTGAGGAGATGTTAGTATCCAAACACCCCATGTGAGGTGCTAGTATGTAATTTCCGTGCTTGTTATGACTTTTGCGGGGCTTATATGTGTTGTGGACTGTTTTAAACCAATGCTTCATGACCCTTAACTTATAAATTAATTGGCTAAAAGCACATTTGCTTGAGGACAAGCAAATACCAAGTGTAGGGATATTTGATAAGGTTTTAAAATTTACCTTTTTGAGGGGTCGTTTAAGCCCTTATTTGATCACTTTTGTATCCGTTATTACTTAATATCGTTCCTTTTCACTTTTTAGGTCTCTTGAAGGCAAATTGCTGTAATGGCACTTATTCGGACGAAAAGGCGCGGATATACGAAGAAAATGGCCAAAGTCAAGAATCGAGACACTCCAGCTGCTGGAACTGAAGGGGACGGCGTCAACGTTTAACCGCGAGGCGTCAACGACTCAGTAGCCAAATTGCTTATTTACAAGTGACGACATCAGGTTTTAAAAGAGTAGGGCGTCGCAGCTCAGACGGCCTAGATTTGATCCAGACGGCGTCAGAGACTGAAGGCGATGGCGTCACCGGCATAAGGTGACGCCGTTACAATGATAACGTGGCCAAGACGAAAACTTAATGACGGCGACCCGACGGCGTCACAATTAAAGAGTATACAAAATCTTTTACCTTTCCATGCTTAGAGCCCCAAACCTAAACCCCCCAACCATAAAGATGGCTAATGAGATGATAATAGATTAGATAAATTGATTCGATCCCCATCAAATACAGATAACAACACACAAGCATACTACTAATTTTTACACAAATGAATCTAAAATAATGAGGGATTAATAGAGGATAACTACCAACTTAACAGTGCAGGAATAAGAATTGCACAACACAAAGATTCCAGCATCCCATACGCAAATAGGGATTGAGAAACTTCGATGGTTTCCAATTACTGATGCTTTAGAGATCCTAAGTATTTGAATCGTGATTCCATAAGAAACCTACAAATCGGATGTTAAGGTGATCATTGATATACGATTCCAAGTTGTTTAGTTCGTAATTATTGTGTTGCTTACTGGATAGTGTTATGATCCAGTTAGTGTTAATTCTATTCTCTGTCGGTTAGTTATAAGTTATTGATCCAAAGTATAATGGATTCGTTTGTGTGTTCATTTAATCGGCCTGTACCTCTTGCACGTTCATATGTGTGTTAGTTAACTTCTGTATTAACTTAGTTACTTCATTTTGTGAATAGAACTACATTTTATCCCATACCTTGGGATTTTATGACATGTTCTGTCGGAACAAAGCCAAATCCAAAGATGAGGTGTTTTGATGGAGAAATTTTGACTTTTTAAACCTAAGATATATATCACAATGTTTGACGCTACCGCAGTGAGAAATTAACACTGCGGCAGCCCAGCGGCAGTAATTCAAAAGCAGAACCGGT
>BPTQ01000004.1:282013549-282049148 GCA_019973895.1 Chrysanthemum seticuspe | reverse complement strand
AAATAGATTAGATAATAGTAGAGTAATCGGTAGAAATACCAACCCCCCAAATCCAAACCCCGAGATTCGTACCTTTCCATTTTCTAAAACATATAAAAAAGATAAAAAATGTGTAGTGTAGTACGAATCTCGGGGTTTGGATTATATGTTTTAGAAATGTGTTTTAGAAAATGGAAAGGTATCTTTTTATATGAGAAAACTAAGAGGTTTGGAGAACGTGGAAAGGTACGAATCTCGGGGTTTGGATTTGGGGGGTTGGTATTTCTACCGATTACTTTACTATTATCTAATCTATTTAACTAAGCTAGGGGTAGTTTATGTCTATTGTTGTGTGTTCGTATGATGATTAAAAATGTGTTTACTTAGATTTTATTACTCCCTAGTTATCTCCTATTGATGGTTGAATTGTCACGTCCTTATTCTTAACGTGTTGTGTTTCTAAGGTCGTAGGGTATGCGTTTATCCCTAACTCTTTGAAGCTACCAAAGGTTAATGACTACGAAATCTCTAGGATTCATAAACTTAGCACTAAGGTATTCTTTGGATGTTTAGCCTACAATTCCACTAGTAACTATATGCTAAGGTTCAACAAATCAAGCATTAATAACACAACGAATGACCTATCACAATACTAGGTCAATCACAATTAAGATAAGAGACAGCCAATCAATATTCAATAACTAGGTTTCATATTACCTAAGCAAACACACAAGTAAATTAGCCGGACATGGAGAACGTGCAAGTATACACACAATCAATTGAAGACATAATTGAATCAATGAAGTAAAACACTTATCTTGATGTAAAATAGGGTATGGAACCCTAAAATACTGTACAAGATAGCCTTGTTTCGGTTTAGGTTTCTACTCCACAAAACTACCTCTTTAAAACTGAAAAATTTGGATTCTATATATAGTGTTACAAACTGCGATGGCGTTACTCTTTAATTGTGACGCCGTCGGGTCGCCGTCATTAAGTTTTCGTCTTGGCCACGTTATCATTGTAACGGCGTCACCTTATGCCGGTGACGCCATCGCCTTCAGTCTCTGACGCCGTCTGGATCAAATCTAGGCCGTCTGAGCTGCGACGCCCTACTCTTTTAAAACCTGATGTCGTCACTTGTAAATAAGCAATTTGGCTACTGAGTCGTTGACGCCTCGCGGTTAAACGTTGACGCCGTCCCCTTCAGTTCCAGCAGCTTGAGTGTCTTGATTCTTGACTTTGGCCATTTTCTTCGTATATTCGCACCTTTTCGTCCGAATAAGTGTCATTCCAGCAATTTGCCTTCAAGAGACCTAAAAAGTGAAAAGGAACGAAATTAAGTAGTAACGGATACAAAAGTGATCAATTAAGGGCTTAAATGACCCCTAAAAAAGGTACCTTTTAAATCCTTATCAAATATCCCTACACTTGGTATTTGCTTGTCCTCAAGCAAATGTGCTTTTAGCCAATTGATTTATAAGTTAGGGGTCATGAAGCATTAGTTTAGAACGATCCACAACACATATAAGCCCCGCAAAAGTCATAACAAGCACGGAAATTACATACTAGCACCTCACATGGGGTGTTTCGATACTCACATCTCTCGGGTGTATATGAAATATAACAAGTTGGAAATGGAAGATAAAACACTCATTAAACGGTCCTAGTACATAGATTACCATAGGCTTGAGACTAGATCAAACCTCCATCACTTTGGCGTAAGCACCTAGGAAAGACTATCCAAGAGGTCTTTTAAAGGGTTGTAATGTTAAGCTTAAGGTAGGGAAACAAAGGGTTTGGTTGGATAGGCGATTTAGTGGTGGCAAGTCAAAAATATTTATGTTACAAGCATGCGAAGAATGGCATTGCTAAGCCAAGACTCGACACTCTAAACTCTAGATAACTGAAACAAACAAAAATAAATTTAAAGATAGATGTAGGATGGTAGCCCGTATTTATTTATTTATTTATTTATTTTTTATTTTTTTTCAACACTCTATTTTTTTCTTTTTTTCTTTTTTTTTATATTTTTTTTTCATACACTTTTACTCTACCATCCTGTATGATAACATCAAAATAGTAGGGATTTATAGGCACATCCCGACACTTGAGTTTTTTTATTACTCTAACACTAATTTGACCTGAATTGAAAAGATCAAAACACTTGGAGTACATTATTATGCAAATAAAGGGAATTTGAATTTAACGTTCCCTTCCCGTCATTTCATAAAATTAAACTTTTCCCATGAGTCCCAATCGTCCCAAAACTGTGTACAAAGAATATGACTCGACTTAGCAACTTATGCAAGCAACTAGATAATTGAACTAAGGGTTTAATGTGATAACAATAATGCACTAAAAGTGAGTGCATACAAGGTAGGCTAAGGCGATTTGGGTGTAATTTGGGGGTGGATTGTAAACAATGCTTTTCATTGATATTCCGGAAAACCGAAACATCATGAGAACCGCGAAAAGGATAGGCTTTGAGGGGTTAACTAGGGGTATCGTGTACTAAACATGAGTACAACGCAAGGGTGTGGGGGAATTACTCAACCGATGTGGAAGAAGTAATTATATTACAGGTATCAAACAAGGGTTATCCTAATGCCTCTTATCATTTAGTTATTCCTAACTACACAAGTGTAGTCTTACTAGCGATCTCGGAATGCATCACAAAACAAGTTCTAGAATCTATTATACTACCGGTTCACACTCTAAGCATTAAAGATGAATGCTTTAATTCCTACAAATCTAAGGGCGATCCTCATATTTTGGGTGGAATTTAAGTGGTAAAGGGTTTTTGTGCTAGTCATATAATTTCCTATCCATGAGACGCTTTATTAAGACTAATGGCCCACTCCTATATGTCATGAAAAATTTTAAATTTGGTGCCAAAATTACCCAAACCGATATTTGTCATGGTTTATTACACAAATGAAATTGGACAAAGCAAATAGTCAAGGATAAGCATAGTATCAAAGTTCCCGTTTTATTTTCCCTCCCTACACTTAAACTGAACATTGTCCCCAATGTTCCCCGAACGTATCAAAGTTATGATAATGAAAGGTAATTAAAAACGAAAGAAACTAGTACTCCCCTGATTAGCTCGGTAGGATCCGTGAGAAGTGGTGGTTACATCTTTCTTCAAGAAGAATGTTTGCGTGAAAAGCTCCTTCTCATCTTATGTATCTTCTTCTTGATAAATTAAACCTGCACACTTGAAGAAAACAAACGAAACCTTCGCGTAAAATCGGCGGTAACAATATATATATATATATGACTCTACTAAACTAGGATATAATGCTTGTGGAATTGATGTTTACAGATTTTCTGGAAAATTAAGACCTGGAAAATTCCAAAAATTTATAAGTAGCTCAAAAAACGAGAAAAAGTAGTAAGCTATTTCTGCTCCTCCTGACGCCGTCAGGTTGCGATCCTGACGCCGTCAGGTTATCTTGACAGAAACGTGTCTGCGATTTTCTGGAAAAAATTCTGGAAAATTTTTATCTTTAAAATCTGGAAAAATTTCCTGCAAAACATCCATTATGAATCGATACAAGCATTTGACTCGAAGAAACACACATGTATATCTTTTAAATAATTGTAATTCTCATGTTCACGTTTCTTTTGAAAACGTGTGTAATCCTCCCTACACTTATCCCTTATGTAAAATACCTTTATATGTAATTAAGACGAGGTTAAAGACAAAATAAAGCATTTTTACAAGTTTAAACATGAGAATAAACAATCAATAAAAGATACACGACAGACAAACAAGCTAACAATTAAGCATGGGTTGCCTCCCACGAAGCGCTTTTCTTTATTTATGAGTCTTGTAGCTAGACTCGAAGTCGTGCCCCTACATTGTCTGGTGCACGCTTACGTGCCCATACCTAAGCCATTCCATTGTTCTCTCACTTTTCTTGTACTCATCTCCTAACTCGAGGCATCGTTTGTAATACCTCTTAGTTTTCTCATATGGGTGCCTAAGTCCATTTTACTTATCCCTTTCACTAAGCAATGAAATAGGAGTCATCCTATTACATGCCTCAATATCCTTGTGTTTAAATCTAGGATGAGCACGTGGCATTTGGTAGACAAAGTCTTCAACTTCATCATAGAATGTAATTAGACCATCAGTCATTCGTTCATTCAACCTCGTCATTCTCTTAAAAGGTTTGCCAAAAATTACTTGTGTGAGGTCCTTATCAATAAATTCTCCTAATTTTTCTAAGACCATGAATTCTACCAAATAAACAAAACTTCCAACAAACACATGCAAATGTATGACTGCTTCAACAACATTGTTCCCTTGATAAGTTAACTCATTGACCTTAATTTTATTGTATAAGTTCCTTGAGATTAAGTTTAAAGGCAAGAACGAATTCAAGTAAGCATCGAATCCTTCTAATCCTATTTTGCAAGGGAATTGCATGTTAAAAGGACTATCCTTCTCAATTCTACACCTAGGGTCAAAACATTGGGAGAAGTCTTCTTCCATTTCAAAACTAACTTCATCAATGACCTCTCCGTTGTCAAGTGCTTCACCATAATCAAACTCCTCATCGGAATCTGAGTCATAGAAAGGACTTTGTTGTTGCCAAATTATTTCATTATGCCCTAGGTGATTTCCAAAGTGGTGAACGGGTGAAGGGTTTTGTGGGATTACGTTCTCAATTTCGGGATTGGGAGGAGGATTGGGGGTGGGTAGTGTGAAGAATCTTCGGCGGAAGATACGAATCATGGTGAGGGATGGGTTTTACGAACAAAGGTCACGAAGAAGGGGGATAGACTACGAGGAAGCTAAAAAATGGGAAAAAAACTTACTTGATAGGAATCAAGCAAGGAAACCTAAACGAGGTGGACTCCTAACTAGCTATTCTATTCTTCGGCAGCGGCGCCAAAAACTTGATACGCTTACACAGCGCGTTCGGGGTCAAAGGAACTTCCTTTTCGTCGAGCAAGTTTTTCAACACCCTAGGCAGTGAACCTAATCGTTGTAGTGTAGTATTAGGGTAAGCCACGGGTATTGATATCGTTCTCTAGGGGAATAGGAATGCTAGTAAGAAGTTACTACGCTAAAGTTGGGGTTGAGGAAGATTATTTTTTATCTTTTTTATATTTTTTAGAAAATGAAAAGGTACGAATCTCGGGGTTTGGATTTGGGGGGTTGGTATTTCTACCGATTATTCTACTATTATCTAATCTAATTAACTAAGCTAGGGGTAGTCTATGTCTATTGTTGTGTGCTTGTATGATGATTAAAAATGTGTTTACTTAGATTTTATTACTCCCTAGTTATCTCCTATTGATGGTTGAATTGTCACGTCCTTATTCTTAACGCGTTGTGTTTCTAAGGTCGTAGGGTATGCGTTTATCCCTAACTCTTTGAAGCTACCAAAGGTTAATGACTACGAAATCTCTAGGATTCATAAACTTAACACTAAGGTATTCTTTGGATGTTTAGCCTACAATTCCACTAGTAACTATATGCTAAGGTTCAACAAAGATTAATCAAACATTAATAACACAACAAATGACCTATCACAATACTAGGTCAATCACAATTAAGATAAGAGACAACCAATCAATATTCAGTAACTAGGTTTCATATGACCTAAGCAAACACACAAGTAAATTAGCCGGACATGGAGAACATGCAAGCATACACACAATCAATTGAAGACATAATTGAATCAATGAAGTAAAACACTTATCTTGATGTAAAATAGGGTATGGAACCCTAAAATACTATACAAGACAGCCTTGGTTCGGTTTAGGTTTTTACTCCACAAAACTACCTCTTTAAAACTGAAAAATTTGGATTCTATATATAGTGTTACAAACTGCGACGGCGTCACTCTTTAATTGTGACGCCGTCGGGTCGTCATCATTAAGTTTTCGTCTTGGCCATGTTATCATTGTGACGGCGTCACCTCATGCCTGTGACGCCGTCGCCTTCAGTCTCTGACGCCGTCTGGATCAAATCTAGGTCGTCTGAGCTGCGACGCCCTACTCTTTTAAAACCTGATGCCGTCACTTGTAAATAAGCAAATTGGCTACTGAGTCATCACAAAACACGTTGCGACGGCGTCACAGTTAAACGCTGACGACGTCCCCTTCAGTTCCATCAGCTTGAGTGTCTTGATTCTTGACTTTGGCCATTTTCTTCGTATATTCGCGCATTTTCATCCGAATAAGTGTCATTCCAGCAATTTGCCTTCAAGAGACCTAAAAAGTGAAAAGGAACGAAATTAAGTAGTAACGGATACAAAAGTGATCAATTAAGGGCTTAAATGACCCCTCAAAAAGGTACCTTTTAAATCCTTATCAGTGGGCCAGCCTTTTTACCTCATGGGCTTTTGCCAGGTTGTTCTCCTATTTGGTTGACGATTCAGTGGTTTTCTCATTACATAATTCTAGAAAAACCTTTGCGTATGTTGGCGAGGTAGCCACACATGGATTTTGGTTGCAGTCATGACGGGTGCTTGGTACTGCTTGAGTATTTGCAAGTCTGAGCCTTATTTGTTGCAAAATTTAGCTTCTCATGTCCCCGTGAGACAACAACACTCTGATCGGTAAAGTTTTAAAATCAGTTCCTATCCCATGGTTGGTGGCATTTGACGCTCGGATTTTACCTCTTGGTACTGCTGGTTCTTCTGTTGCCGGGGTGCATGCAGCTGATAGCCATAGAAGGGGAACTAGGAAAAGCTATACTGGCCGCTAGCATTCTCTAGCTAGAGCCACGAAGAAGCAGACGTTAATAGCGGTCGGTACAGGTACATCAGACAAGAAAAGGGGATTTCATTTGTTTATTCTTACATTTTCCTTTTTGCGTTTACTATTTGGGCCTTTCTTTCTTGATAGATGTTGCTTTTCCTGTTGCTGAGAGTTCTAGCAACCTTGACAATACATTCGGTGGTGTTCAAATTCAGTCGGCGGTAGGTCAATTTTTTATATATGTTGTTGTTGAATGCTTTCAGGACCTTATGCTTTTGACAATAACATAAAACGAATCTTCTACTGTATCGGTTTATGTGGTTATTTCATACTTTTCATATAACAATAATATTTGTCAACAGGTGCGCCTATTGATTATAAACAGTTCGGTCCTTGGAATAGATGAAGCCTCCTACCATGAGTTGGGAAAGAATTTTAAAACCCCACCGACAATTAGGATTAAGATTTATAGATAATTATGTATAGATAAAGCTGTTATTGGTAAGAATAGCAGCGGCAGTGATGATAGTTTTTTCGGTTCTGGATGTGCGGACAAGGATGTTTTCCTTAGGTACATTGTTTCATCTTTTTCTGGAATACGTAAACTTGGCTAGCGGTACTTGCACGGAAACCGAATATTATTGAAGGGTGTATCTACCGTTTGTGTCAGTTTTTGGATGTATTCGTTTGAAGTTATTCGTATTATATTTAAACATGGTACGTAATGCAGGTTCCGTAAAAGGCGTATGTTGTTAAAGGACCGACGTTTGACTGCACTGTAGGCGATGATGGGATTTGTCAGCGTTTGCTGTTTTTGTAAGTGTTGTTTACCAGAACCCATATCTTGGCGTGGCGACTTCACGGTTGCAGCCATGGGGTTTTGAGTACCACTTCAATAATTGCTGACCTGAGCCTTTTTAGTTGTATGTCTGCGATCTGATCTCAGTTTTGCAATTCCTTGGTCTCAACTTTTCCTGATCAGTATTCTGCGGATGGATGTTGCGACCAGTATTCGGCCAAGAAAAACTAATCCTACTAATGATGTACTCGGATTGCTTTTTCTTGGTTGAATACTGATCAATGCTTATGATTTCCATAATGCATCCACCACAAGGTTTGGTCTCTCATTTGAGATTTCAATCTTTACGCATACATGTATTAAGATCTAATTCAGATTTTACGTAATTAACTGAATAATATTACTTGGGGCTGTCTCGATTTCCTTATATATATATATCTTGGCTACCACAAACTTTGCAACTGGTTGCAGTATTCGTAATTCGGTATTTCATTGATAGTTGACTTTTAAGAATACTATTATGTCTCAATTATTTATAAGAAACTGGGTAAATCCCTTGGCCATGAGTTGGGAATGAATTTTGAAGCCCCATCGACAACGAGGATTAAGATTTATAAATAGTTATGTATAAATAAAGCAGCTATTGGTAAGAATAGCAGCGGTAGTGGTGGCAGTTTTTTCGGTTCTGGATGTGCAGACAAGGATGTTCTCTTTAGGTACATTGTTTCATCTTTTTGTAGAATTTGGAAACTTCGTTAGCAGTAGTTTCACGGAAACCGAATATTATTGAAGGCTGCAATTATCGTTTATGTCAGTTTTACGATGTATTCATTTGAAGTTATTCTTATTATCTTTAACCCTGTTACATAATGCAGGTTACGTAAAAGGAGTTTGTTGTCAAAAGAGCGACGTTATACTACACTGCAGGCAATGATGGGATTTGTCAGCATTTGGTGTTTTTGTAAGTGTTGTTTACCAAAACCCGTGTCTTGGCGAGGCGACCTCACGGTTGCAGCAATGGGGTTTTGAGTACCACAACAATAATTGCTAACCTGAGCCTTTTTAGTTGTATGACTGCCATCTGATATTAGTCTTGCAATTCCTCGGTCTCAGCTTTTCGTGATCAGTATTCGCCTGATGGATGTTGCGACCAGTATTCGGCCAAGAAAAACTAATCCTACTACTGATGTATTCGGATTGCTTTTTCTTGGTCGAATACTGATCACCGCTTATGGTTTCCATAATGCATCCACCACAAGGTTCGGTCTTTCGTCCGAAATTTCTATCTTTACGGATACAGGTATTGAGATCCAATTTAGATTTTACGTATTTAACTGAATAATATTACTTTAGGTTGTCTCGATTTCCTTATATGTCTATCCTGGCTAGCACAAACTTTTCAACTGGCTCTGAGCTAAAATGGTGATTGGCTAACAATTACATAATGTTTTGCTATTTTAATGGAATAGCGTTACTTGGTATTGTTAATAACTGATGTCAAAATTTTATGGTATCGTTGAATTTTGGTATTATAATGGTTTTGCAAAAAAAACAAAGGTAAAATAAAGGATGGTATGTTATAATTTGTTTATGTGGCATCTTGCATTTATTAGTAGCGAAACTTATTACGAAATTATGTTTTTAGGTCGTGCTGATGCAAAAGTTTTGAACATGTTTCGTAAGCAGATGCACAATCTATTCAACAAATTAGCGATATTGTGTGCACACAAGCTATAATTGAAGCGCACAAGGTTTGTCATCTTTGCGTAGTGGCTGATAATTTAAGCCTTTACAATGGTTTTATCTTGCCGGAGCGTTTATTGTAACATAGGCACAGGTCTTGCAGGCTCTGTTTGTTGCCTAACAACGCTATCGTATGCTTGAATTTTAGCCTCCTACCAATCTATAGGCAATGATGATAATATGCTAACCAGCGCGTATACATTTCCTTGGCCCGCATCGTGGCAGGGAAGTCACATTGAATGTGTGACTGCAGCCATGTTGGTTGCCTGGTATCGCTATTGTTTAGATATATCTGAGCCGCATTTCTTTTTACTATTCATGTGGGTTGACTGGAATTGCCTATACGTTTGCAGCCAGTAGCACTAGATTCTCATCCAACTGAATTGTCGTGTCACTAATTGGGATCTTTCAACCCGGTAGAATATACCAAGCTTCATTTCCTAATATTGATATGAGATGTTTAAGATATTTCCCTGTTCTGATTCACCCCTCGAAATCCTTTCGTTTTCACCACGGTCTAGCAATACGGCTGGTGCAGCCCTTTGCACAACAATCGTTGAAATAGCAAAAGAAATTCAATGGGGCAGGTAGACGGGTCTCGCTATCCTAAACATCACGTCTCAACATTAGCGATTGACACTTGAAATGTACTCCCGAGTGGAAAGACTCCACTCGGTGACGCAACACTATTCAGGTGTAACGTTATATGCATAGAAGTTATGATTGATGCACATAAGTTATAATTCATGCAAACAAGGTTTATCTTCTTAGCGCATTGATTGCACACAACTACCATGTATGTCTTCCTCTATCAGTATGTTGTAATTCTAATACTGTGATGATAGTACTTGGAACGCCGCTACCCTCATAATGTATATGTGTTTGCATCACCTCTCAGAATCATGGATAGCTGCATTTGTAACTAAGAGTTGTCTGGAATTGCCCATATGTACGCAGCCGGACTGAGTTACATCTTACGGAAGTAAATGGTCGTGTCATTGATTGGAATCTTTCCACTCGGTAGAATAGTGCAATCTTCATTTGCTAATATTGATACGGGATGTTTTAGCTATTGGCTGGTTCTCATCTTCCCCTCGAATTCCTTTCGTTGTGACAATGGTCTAGCAATACGTCTGGTGCAGACCTTTGCACAAAGACTCTGGATGCAGAAAAAATAATTTGAGGGGGAGATTACACGGGTCTCACTATCTTGAACATCACGTACCAACATCATCGACTAACGATTGAACTATACTTCCGAGTGGAAAGATTCAACTCGATGACACAACGATACCTAAGTACGGAATAAAAGGATCCTTCACAGAGTACGACTAATTCGGGTACAATACCAGGTCGATGGTGATAACCTCCTTGAATATGCACATAAAAAAGGGTTGGTAATAGCCCACGCGCATCATCGTTTAATAAAGGTATGTTAATCTATACAGTGGATTGTAATAAAAGTCTTCCATTATAAATATCCATATGTTTTATTCCATTTATGGAAAGATACCACTTGCGACTTGCCTCATACTGCCACAATCATCTTTACTGTTATTTAAGGTACAGATGGAGTGACAGTACAACATTTTTAGCGTCTACATAAAAATGTTAGCTGCCGGTCTTCAGCGTCATCAGGCAATTCGGTTATGTATTTTTAATTGATTCTAGGGTCTACCTTTTTGAGAAACCCATACGTCTTTAATTTATTGCAGCCATGAAGAGCCTTTACTACCACCTCAAGAAATACAAACATAGGATAGCAAATGGTGTAGCTGAAGCTGATGACAAAAATAACAAGCCGGGTGCAGAAACCAACAGAGCACATAATTCCGCTAAGGTGGTTCGATGCAAAAACTCCATGATCTTTCAAAGCAACCGTCAGCAAACAGGTAGCACATATCCTTCTGTGATATCCTTTCGCTGCCATTTTTTTAGCCAGCCTACGACATTCAGATTTGGAAGTTCTACTTTTGCTTTGGTTAGGTCGGGCGCATCTTTGAATAACAGATGTAGCCAACGGTGGCGACCCGACTTTCCAGCTTAAACGTTTCAATCAAGTTGCCATCTCAGCGAAAGCACTGAGTAAGCAAACCATGGCTTCTCAGGTTTTTAGACAACAAGATTATTTGTTTACGATGTGTGTATGTTTAAAATATTGTTCATGCCGTTGTTTAGGATCGTACACTTTTCGTTTAGTTATTTATTAAATCATATTCAAATGCTTTACGTAACCAGTTGAATAGCGATGATTATCATGTATGTGAATGTGGTTATGCGATTTTTGGTTGTCCTCTGAATCTCTGGTTTGCTGAAATTTATGCAACTGAATGGTTGTGTCATCGATTGAAATATTTCCACCTGGTGGAATATCGCAGGCTTCGTTTGCTTATATTGAAATGAGATGTTTAGGATCCCGCCCCGTTCTGATCTTCCGTACGAATTCCTTTCGTTCTTACAGCGGTCTAGCAACACGTCTGGTGCAGACGGTTGCACAAAGATTGTTGAAATAGCAAAAGAGATTCGAGCGGCCGATCAGACGGGTCTCGCTATCTTGAACATCGCGTCTCAACATTACCGACTAGCGTCTGAAATGTACTCCTGAGTGGAACGAATCCATTTGACGACGCAATAATATTCAAGTCCGAAAGCAAACAGACTTTTAAGCAGTACAGTCTGTGCGGCTTCAGGTTTCAACAACTGTTTACACAACAGAATAGTCGTGTCATCGATTCGAATCTTTCATACTCGCGTAGTTCTGGCTTATTGGACTACTTTTACTTTTTTATATTTGCCCACGACTCTTTTTCAATGTATCCAATTTGGGATGAACGTATCAATGGTCCAACATTTTTTGATTTCTTTAGTTCTTAAACGTAATCAGGCGCGTTCCCCATTTAAAAAATAATAAAAACAAAAAAAACCCCGCAACGCGGTGGGGGGGGGGTGATTTTCACCTCGTTATGTTTTATTAGTTGTTCTATTGCATCAAAGGGTGTAAATGAATAGTTTATAGTTGTATAAAATATTAAATTATATGTACTCATATTTTATAATTTTGTCATTAAATTACAATATTGCTTGAACAATTATTTATGCAAACACAACATGTATAGTTGCATACATTTTACTACAAAATTTGTTACTTCGTACAAAGCTTCATAATTAATTGTAGGCATGCATTATCAGAAACCATTACGAGTAGAAAAGCCAGACAATCATACTTGAACATATCATATCCTGATGCGGTCTTTATATAGGTGTATATTTTATTATTAAATTTTAAATTTATATTTGTCGAACTAACATATAAACAATACTAGCGGGCAGTGTACCCGATTAATGTATATAATAGGGTAAGTACGAGTCGTTCGCTGGAGCAGTGTTGTTTAGAATAATCTATTGAATTTTTCAGTTTTTAAAGTGGGTTTTGATTTGAGATTAATTAAACTACTAAACGAGAAAAGTAAATTAAACTAACTAAAACTATTAAACTACTAAGGTTGTGATCAATAAAGAGAAGGAAGTGCTAGCCATGTTACTTCTACTAGGATTTTAGTTTTTAGTACATTAGTGCAATGATTTAATGTAAAGTATTGGTGACATCAGAAATGCTTAGACAAAGCGTTTCTATCTATGGCAAACTAGGCCAGATTTTTCGGTTACCTAGTACTATGCGTGTAACCTATATCCCTGAAGCAATTTATCGGTCTAATCTGTTACAAGCATGCAATAAGTGGTGTCAACTTATCTCTGCGATTAACCTGGGGTAACCCACTGGTCTTGGTGAAACCTACTCTTCTCACACGGTCACTTTATTAAAGAGCACTATACTAACTTAAGTATTTTTGCATTATATGTTTAACCTCTGGTTTCTACTCCTCGAGTCCTAAAATAGCCTACATACAATCTGGCTTTTTACCCCACATCTCATGTGTACGGATATTAGTGATACGGACCACCTACATAGCTAAAGAGCTACACTATGACGATCTAGACGATAGACATTAAATGCTAAACAAGTAAACGAGTATACTATTTGAAAGATAAACACATAAATTGTAGGATCGTAATATTTATTGTGTTGTTGATTCGGGTGGTCTTGGATGATGAAAATACATGTTTGCCATAGTTAGAGAGAAAGAGATGAGAGGGAGTTTCTTGCTAGAGACTTGGTTCACAAAATGCAAGGTTAGATTAAATGAAAAGCTCCACCCCTTCCATGGATGGAAGGGGTATTTATAGTTACAACATATACGTCCTCCTGTCAGACTGTGGATCAGGCATACAGTGGGTAAAGACCCGTCCTTTCTCCACGGTGTTACTCTAAACTATTCTACGCTACTGACTAACTAATTAACTACTAAATAACGTAAATAACTACAAGTCTATGAGCTAACTTATGCTGGACTATAATTGGGGTGACCGACACTTTAACATGGAATTTCCAATTCCTAACAATCTCCCCCTAAGGGAGGTCACCCCATGAAATACATTTTGCATCCTAGCATTCTATTCTTGACTTTGTTCTTGAGCTCGTAGACTTCAATTCTTCAATTCCGCAATCTGTGTACATTAGTAGCGATTCTTCAAAGTCCGTATAGTTTTGTACTTTAAGTGGAGGTCTTTGAGCTGATCCACATCTTTGATGATCTTCGAGCTTTCATTGAGATCATCAGCCACACTAAATCTCTGGATCACCCTTTTGTTGTGTTGCCATCATGTGAAGTTGTGACTTTCGGATCGACATGCTCACACTTTTGAATCATGACATCTTTCCATCAGAGTAGCGGAAGCTTTACTGGTTCATGATATTTGCAGCAGCGTAGCAGAAACATAGTACATAAATATCAGAGCCAGATTCTGTTGATATGCACCAGTCATGATTTCTTCAATTAAGTGTGGTTGCTGTGAGCATGCGGCTTTGAATTGACTTCTCAATTCTGATCAGCTGCAATCGTCCAAGTGTACCTGCAAACAACAGTTAGCAATAAAACACACGAAAGTATCTTTGATCAGTTTCGTTGAATTGAGGTACACGGCCCACGGTTCCCCGTTGATCAGTACAAGTACTTCCTGTGATCAAGTATAATTCCGAAGAATCTCCTTGACAGGATTTCGCAGCTGTTCTAGTTGTTCTCAAACCGGAACGTCTCAAAGAAGACAACACGGAGTGAGTGAACCAGCGAATTGAGATTCACTGATTGATGAAAAATGATTTGAAAACAATCGCGTATTGCTTAGAAGAAAGATTTTTGCAATACGACGAAGGTTTTATAAGAAAGATCAATTTTCAATCATAAATAGTTTTTGTATTTGAAAAGAGTACACATTCGATGTGCTAGAGAAAAGAAGAGATTCGCACATCGAACGGTTTTTCCAAAAGTATTTTTTCAATCAGAGTTACTTTTTGTGTTTGAAAATATGAATACACATTCGACGTGCTAGAGAAAAGAAGGTTTGCACCGAATGGTTTTTCCAAAAGTATTCGTCAATTCCAATCCTGGACCAAGGTTGATTCATGATTGAATCGCCCCATCATTTCTATCTAGTTGTCACAAGCTTAATCTTATGAAAGATCTCACATGTCACCTACCAAGAGCTTGTTTGATGTTGGTTCTAGAAGGATTTCCATCTTCATCGTGAATACTTACATATCACTCGGATGTTCTGGCAATACCACAAGGATAATGCGTAGGACTCTTAATATATTCTTACTTTGCACATTGTGTGAAACAGCAAGTCTTCATTAATTTAGTTTTCTAATGAGATATTGTGGATGATCTCTTGGCTCTAGACTCAATAGTGCACATTTGGTTCCTATGCCGGAGACTAGGGAGAGGGTCTCCTTCTTCAATATCAACAATCTCTAAGAGAAAGTCGATAGATTATGTAGGTTCCCCGTGAGAATGAAACAAGCCCTTTTAAGAGGAACTTGAGTAGCTTGGGAAGTTTAGTGCAGTGCGTCACTGGGTCCATGACGTCTTGTCTTCAATACCAGTGTTACCTTAGTAACCACCAGTAGCATATGTATTGAACCCGGTTACTGCCCTAAGGTTGAATTATTGGAGGGCTATTTCTTTTCACCCTTTTTCACATTCAATTCTTTTTCATTCTTCAACCCCTTCAGTGCTTACCGAGACTTCATAACTAGAACCTTGTTGGGTTTATTCCAGTACTAGTTCTGTCTCAGTCCGCACTCTTCCCATATTCTCATTTTTCTCCTTTTTTCATCATACCTAAAGACTTCTACACTATCTAGTGGATTGTCCCTGGGTAGATCCCTCCGGTTCTGGCTGGATCGTGGGAACTAATTCCTAACCTCACCAACCTTATAACTCCATACATAAAGTAAAATGGTCGGTCTTTTGGTACAGTTCATTCTTCTGTGAAACCAATTGAAAAATCATTTGAAAATCAATCAAGGTACTTGTGATATAATATCAAAGCATTTTGTACCTTAATTGTTTTGATCATTTAGAAATGCTCCCCCTCAACATGTGCATAAGATTATGAAATTGTTTAGCACATGGAGGCAAGAGTTCTTTAGAAATAATTTCTTTGATCACAATTTCCTTAGAAAAATCCTTTTGATTTTCTTTGGTAAATTCTCCCCCTCAATATGTGCATAGGATTTTTTAAATCATTTTATCACATAAAGGAAAGAGTTCTTTTGAAGCATTTCCACGATTACACTGCCATTAAGAAACCATTTAGAAAATCAATCAAGGTACGTATGTTAAAACATAGAAATCTTTGTACCTTGAAAGTTTATTTTCTTATGAAATGCTCCCCCTCAATATGTGCTTCGAGATTCGAAAGCGTTTAGCACATATGGGAGAGCAGTATGCACACTTGAATCAAAACGGTCATCTTTTATCAAATTTCATTATTAAATCACAAATTCTCCCCCGATCAAAAATATCAAACCCTTTGAGATTTTGGATCCCAAGTGATTTAATAAGGTTTAGAAAACATGGGAGAAAATGTGCCTGATTTAAAAACTCATTTTGTTTTTGGATAAGTGCTCCTCCTCAAACATGTGCATCATATATATGAAATCGTTTGGCACATGGAGGCAGGAGTGCCTTTAAAGGACTAAAACAAATTTGAGATTTAAATCACGATCTCTCCCCCGATCAAAAAATTCAAACAAATTGAGATTTTGGATCCCGGTTGATTTAAATCATTTGGAAAATTTTAGGGGAAAGACGTGGCAAGATTTAATTTTGAAAAAATGACAGATGAGGACCAATAACAGACATTAAAGATTGTTAGTGTCAGGTATGATAGTTTTTAGGAGATCTTTAAGTAAAATAAAACAATTTCACAATCAAACAAGAACATAAAAAATTTCATTTTGAAAGATCTTGATTCTTAAACAAAAATCATACCATGACATAACATTAAATCTTTAGATCACCACTTATTTTGTACAATCCGAACTTTTGTGAAGAAATATCGTTTGAAAATATTTTATTTTAAATCACTCTCCCCCTCAATCGATGATCGTAGTCAAAGATTGAGTGACTTAGGTTTTGATAAAATAAAGTCCGGTGATTTTCAAAATTAAGTCCAATTAATTTTCAAAACAATATTTTTCCATTTTTCAAAACAATATTATTTGAAAACTGTTTAAAAAAATGGTATAAAATTTCCTGCACAAAGATACGTTAGGTGGTTGAGAAGCTTATGTTGTTGCTGTAAGGCTTGGAAGAAAAACCGTCTGCTGATGCAGTGAGACTTCATACGTTACATTTTAATGCCAACTGAGGTCAAATTAAGCTCCGTTTCTTCATTTGCTGATGAAGGAAACCATCTGCAGATGCAGTGAGACCTCTTACGTTGCATTTTTCCATGTCAACTTTCCATAGAAGTCCAATTAAGCTCCGTTTCTTCATTTGTCAACCCAAGATATAGTTACCCTTTCCTTTCGGCATACAATCATCTTTAATTGTGGGATCCGGATCAGAAACATTCTTTTAAACCATGTTATCTGCATACGTTAGTGAACATAGATAGACATATATGGTGGTCGACAACACCCAAACAGCAATCGACTAATAAAAGTCAATTCAACATATCAATCAGATCATAAAAGGTATGTGAATAATGTGTTCATCAATCTATAATCATCTAATCCTAACAATCACATCCTAGAAACCTAGTCCTTCAACATAGGCAGTTATATTTTTCCAGATAAGCACGTAGGATGATAAAGAAAGTCCGTTAGATGATGTAAATTTGAAACCATTCTCCCCCTCAATCAATGACTTATTTTCTGAAAAGGTTAAAAGCGCGGAAGTCATTGATTGAGTTTGCAAATTTTATAAAAACTCTGAATCTGATTGTTTTTACAAGCAACTCGTGTACCACCATTTTGTTAAAACAAATATTTTTCTGAAGAATTTTAGACGGAAAAATATTTGAGTAGGAACAGCAGTCCTTCGACATACTTTCCTCATTTTGATTTTTAGGATAAGTGCTCGAAATATTTGAAAATTGGTTTAGCGCAGCACTTTCCTTCCTTGAAGAACGGGTTGCTATCAGAAATAATAGCAAGCCGTGGTTTAAGCGCGGGTCACAGTCTGAAGTAACTGCAAGCCAGTTTTGAAGAGTGGGTTACAGTCAGAAATAACTTTAAGCCATATTTTGTGACATGTTTTGAAAAAGAATATTTACACCTCCTGCTCGAACTTCATCTATGGTCCCGTGCCATTATTGAATGACATTTCTAAGACCGCAGATGTTATCGATATCAGAAGACATGTCTTTAGAAAACATATGTTTGGTATTTTTTAAGTTTTCTGATTTTTATGGGTTTTTGAAGATTTTATATTTTTCTATTTTGTTTTGATGGTTTTATATTTTTGTATTTTGTTTTTCTGATGAATATATACAAAGATAGAGTAGATGATATAATTTAAGAAGATGATGATACGAGTACCGAGCAGCACGTCGTAGAAGATAGAATTCGTCATCTCTTAAACTTCCACCGCCAAAGCTTCCGAGGCTCCAGAATAGAAGATAGAACATGAGCCTTTGAGAAAGAGAGACTTTGGCAGCTTCCCCCCAAACCGAAGATCCATTAGATGAGCAGATTCGAAGCTCTATTTCAAGCTTGCTTTAGTCAGGTGCACAGAGAAGCACACCATTATCATAAATCCCGCTGCTCCTTTTAAGAATAATCATCGTGATTCTTCGTTCGAGGTTATATCATCAACAAGAACAGCAACGTATCATCCCACTCATAAATAAATAATCTTCTCAAATTCCATACCCACTAAAGTCTGAAGCAATCCATACCAGAAGTTGTCAAGAAACCACTTCCCCTAAGTAGATGAATTGATGCAGTCAGTCTCTTAGACTAGAGCTCACGAACCCGAATACACATACCCGAAGACAAAGAAACTTATACCATCGAAGTAGCAGATTAAGTCCAATAGCCAAAGAATAACCCCGATGTATACTTTTCTCTCCCCCCGAAGAAAGTGTATGAAGCTCAAGAACCCGAAGTACCCGAATGCCCAAAGAGAGAATAACCGATAACATTGAAGAAGCAGGCCGAATCACTGATTATCTCTGCGGATGACTATCTCTGCGGACGTCAACTCCGGAATAAGTGATTATATCTCTGAATCACTGATTAAGCACTCAAGTGAAACAGCTGAGCGCCCCCAATGTACACAATTCTCTATCCCCTGATTATTGCGATAACATCGAGATCATCACACACTTGTGTACCTCTTTTATCTTCAGAAACTTTCTTTTACATCACTTCCCCCACGTCGTTGGAATAATAACACAAAAAGCCATGAGTCAAACCTTGAGTTTCTCTGCGGTAATGACAATAGTCTTCCCGGGATATCTTCAATCACTTAGAAGAATTAAGTTCAGCAAGTTTACTCGCTTTGTGTTTAGATGTGTGTCTCCTTCCCCCTTGCTGGTTTTGACACTTCAGAATCAGCAACATATTTTAAGCCCAAATACTTGAAATCTTTTTGAGAAGAACATCATTAGCTCAGATGTATTTGTGAGAATCAACTTGCTAAAGAATGTGAGCAAGTCTAATTGGGGATTAAATCAGAAATTTCACTCTCCCCCAATTAGTGCTCTCCCCAAAGCTGACAATCTTTATGATGAATGTCCGGATTAAGAAGAAGTCTTTAGATCGTTAAATGCAACTCGTCTTTAGTCTTCTATCATGCAACAGAAAGTGTAGAACAGACTGTAGACTTGACCTTCTTCAAGATTGTCAAGTTGGGGAATAGTTAGTTAACATCTTCATCACACCAAAAAGAATCCCAATTAACTTACATCTTGCAAATCCCCTTAACTTAAAATCCCTCCTAATCAAACAAGAACAGAAAGATGTTCATTAAGGAAATCAGCAATCAGCCCGCAACGAACACATGAAATGGTAACACCAAGCAAACAATCACATCAAACATCATTGCTATGATCATTGCTCTCAAGTGGATCTTCAAAGTAAAACTTGAAGAGCATGGTGATGTGTTAAATAACAAGAATATAAGGTTGTTCGGAATCATCATGTTGATGTGTACGTGAAGCATTAATCGGAAGCACTTTGTCGTTAAACTCATATCAGCTTGTGAAGATGTCAACCAACGGCTCTAAGAAGAAAACTCCATGTGAAGATGACCCGATAAGAAGAAGAAGATCGGTTCTTACATGAGTTTGGAGCCGTTTGACCATTTTATTCTCAGATAAAACTCAACATGCAGAGTTATCATACTTCTTCTCCCCCTCAAGAATTGCATACGGAGTTGCCATTCTTGATTGAATAAGTGAAAATCTTCAACAAATGTAGTCTATTCACACTTCTCCCCCGCAAAATTAGCACATGATGTCGCCATCTTCATTATATTGAGCAAGTGGAATAAGAGTAATTATCAGTAGTCCGGTTCACTTGATGACTGAAGCACATGGAAAAAGCATGAAGCATGTTGATGAGAATGGTCATAATAGAGAAGATTTCTCTTCTTCAGAAGATAAAGCGCACTTACACGTACACTTTTCTTTTCTTTGAGGAACGAGGCTTGAACTGTTGTGTTCAAACATCATAAGAAGATTTCTCTTCTTCAGAAGATAAAGCGCACTGAAACGTACACTTTTCTTTTCTTTAGAGTACGAGGCATGAACTATTGTGTTCATACGTCATCATCTCTCTCTTTTCAATCTCTTTTGGCAAAACATGTAATCACCCCATTATCATTCAGTAGGCTCTTTGTTGTGACAGCTGATGGAGAAAACCCAATATGATGAATTTGACCCTGAAGTAAAACAACCCGAACTCGTGACTTAAACTTGCACATATGTAACAAAGAGCGGTGTCGAGAGTTCATCGTCCATTGAATCTCTAAGTACTCTTCATCCAACCAACCATCAAGTATAAGACGTACATCACCTCTTGAAAATCCACAATTAAATGTGACACTGAGCACTACAACGTAACTCCTTAAAGTGATAGTTATTTTTGTGGCATAAAGAGCCCAATTCCCCCAAGTGGTAAAAGAAAAGGAAAAGACTCTAAAAAATAACTAGATTTCCAAGTCTTCGTTTTTTGAAAAAGCTCGAACGAGGATCTCGAAGTATCTTCATCCAACCATCCCCGATACCTTCAGATACTAAGTACACTTGCCCGTGATATTTCACTTCAACCTCAAATAAATAATAGTGAATTATCCCCGTTGTCACATCTTCTGGTTAAGAAATCAAATCTAGCCTCCTTTGACGTTTTAAGTGAACTTTGATAATGGTTTCATCCCGACCATGGTAAAAGCACATAACCCCGTAAAACCATGTAATAGCCAAACTGCCATGACGAATATCCAAACACACATCCAATTCATGAAGTACACCCTTTTATCCCTTCTTTGACGTAGAAACCGTAGCACCAGCATCAGATAAGATCCCGAAATACACTTTCCTTTCTCCAGGATGAATCCATCATTTCGGGATTTTACAATTCGATAGTTTAAACCGAGAAATAGTTTCTTTCGCGGGATTTTACAAAACCAAGAATAATCCGTAACAAAGATCCAGAAATGCACTTTACTATTACCAGGATGTTTCCATTGTCACGGGATTTTACAAGTCTATGATTTAAACCGATAAGTAGTTTCTTTCGCGGGATTTTACAAAATCAAGACAAAACCGTAAGCAATGTCAGTTTGAATGTGTAATGACAACTTTGGTTTCAGTGAATGTCTGTTTTAGGGGAACATGTAGCGGTACATCAACGGTCCATTATCCGACATCACCAATAACATCAACCATCCAATAAACACTTTAGTAAACACATCATTCACGCATTCTGTCGGCTATTGTAGTGACAACATGAAGAAGTAAACCCGATATGCCAAACTTGAGCATGAAGTAAGATTCCCCAGATTTGTTACTTAAACTTGTACTAATCCTTGTGAAGAAGAAACGGTGTACCCAATGTACAAAACCTCTTGACGTATCCTCAATTGCGTGAGACACCGAAGTGATAGTTACGTTGTGGGTTAAGCGAGAAAGAATCACAACCGTAATTAAATAGCCAAGTCTTTATCACACTCTGTAAATGCCCAAACAAGTCATCTTTGCGGAAAGGTAGAAAGAAGGAAGACGAAATAAGTAAACGTGCCCGAAAAACTTCACTTCAAAACCAAATAAGAGATACCGTACAAACAACCCCATAGGCAGCCTTGATCAAATTTCAATTCAAGCCGTGACAAAATATTATCAGTGAAAATGTATAAACCAACGTATTAATTTGCACAACAAATATTATCATCAAAGCTCAAGTACAAGACTCATAGCAAATCAAATCTCATCCTCAAAACGCATCAAGTCCAAATCTCATAAGCCACATGATATCAAAACTCATACTTATCAAATCTCATATTCGATTCAATTTTTTGAGAAGCCCATCAGTCCATCATTTAATACCACAATATCATATATACTACTCAAGTCTGGGCCAGTTCTCAAGAAACTCACTATATGATCCTTATAAAATTCCACCTGGTCCAACTTTCAACGCATACAACGGATTTACACTTCACAAATAACCAAGTAAAACAACAATAATACCAATAAGAATCATCCAAACTAATAACACTTTAAATCCCACGAAATAAATTTCTGCCCAATGTGTATATTTAGTGCATGGCCCATGTTTATATACTTGAAGAGTAGCAACAACCCGGTTGGCCCATGTGATATCCAAGTGCACGATCCACCAATTCACAATTCACACTCACACTTACCTACACACTCACGGCCCATAAAAATAATCCAAACCCTAAATAACCGGGTATTAAAACACAACCTACACACTCATACTTACCCTAATCGTAATAACCATCCCCAAATATTCTCTCAAGCAAAACGCCCCCATCTTCTGCTTATCAACAAGTTGCTCAAATAACCCTAATCTTTCTCACCCTTGAAACCCTAACACAAGCTAACCGCCCTCATCAGTCACTTGTCACAAAACAATCACGAATACCCCAATCTTCAGTGACATGATATTTAATCCGAAAAAAACAAGTTAATCATTTCTATTAGACCTAGCCACAGGGATCGTTTAACCGAGTCTAATAAGCCACAGGGATGGCTCTAATTTCTTGGAAAAAAGGTTTCAAGGTAGGTTTCAATCTTTGTTATGATTTTTGTTTACTTGTTTTGAGTAAAAAAAACGAACCAAAGTCTTGATTTAACAAGTTTGTTAACATCAATTCTTTAAGTTCGAATATAATCAAAAGATATCTTGGTCAATGATGATTTAATAAGTTTGTGTAATAGACTTGATAGTCTTGATGTTTCATTTGAGAACCACGAATTAAAAAATCTGAGATCATTAAATAATTTTTCATTTTGAGTCTTAGATAAGATTGGAGATGAGTTAGGATAAATATGAGGTTGATGTTGGGTTGAGATGTAGTTTTGAAGTTTAATGATGGGTTTGGATGTCGATGAGATGAGATAGATTTGTTTTACGGATCTGTGGACACTTCATTTCTGTTTCACGTTTTCAGTTTTGACATGGACCAATGATGTAGTATATAATGAGGTCGAGATGAATGACTTTTGGTATATGGTATATGTGTTGTAGGTCGTGGGTCTTTTGATATCATTTCTTCTTCTACCTTTCTTGTCAAGTCGCTACATCATATGAGTCAAGTTGCTAACCATTTTCATTACAAATCGCTATTGACTCAATAGTCAATAGTCAAGTCGCTACCTCTATTAACTTAACAAGTCGCTAGCTTTTTAACAAACAAGTCGCTAAACAGCCTACAAGTTGCTACGACTTGTAAATACAAGTCGCTAGGCAGATTTTGACTCAACTCGCTACACCAAGTCGCTATAAATAAGGTATAATGAATCTGGACACTTAGACAAATTGCTAACTTGAAATTTGACTTTTTCCGATGAGTTTTCCGACCAAATTCCGACCATATTCATATTAACCCAGAAAACTTGCATAAAAATGTAACCTTTTGACCCATTTGACCACGAAAATAGATGGTTTGACCACCTAATAAAATGACCAGATGACCATAAAAATATATATCACAGATTTAACTTGGTACAAAATAAATAGTCACTTTGGTATTGTTTTAGACAAGACAAAAAGAACAGATATGACAATAATGGACAAGATTTTTTTTTGATCAAAACAAGAATACACATAAACTGTTAAACATAGTTTTTTGACTAGAATAATAGACGGAAAAGATTTGACCAACAAATATAGTACCAAAACAGCTTAAACATATATCGAAAACCAACATAAATCATCAAAACACAAGAACCTTGGCTCTGATACCATTTGTAGGATCGTAATATTTATTGTGTTGATGATTCGGGTGGTCTTGGATGATGAAAATACATGTTTGCCATAGTTAGAGAGAAAGAGATGAGAGGGAGTTTCTTGCTAGAGACTTGGTTCACAAAATGCAAGGTTAGATTAAATGAAAAGCTCCACCCCTTCCATGGATGGAAGGGGTATTTATAGTTACAACATATACGTCCTCCTGTCGGACTGTGGATCAGGCATACAGTGGGTAAAGACCCGTCCTTCCTCCACGGTGTTACTCTAAACTATTCTACGCTACTGACTAACTAATTAACTACTAAATAACGTAAATAACTACAAGTCTATGAGCTAACTTATGCTAGACTATAATTGGGGTGACCGACACTTTAACATGGAATTTCTAATTCCTAACATAAATTTTCCAAAACAATGCATCAAATCTTAAATAAGCTAAATAACATAATCAAATAGTCATAACATGGCTAATACCCAAGGGTGTTAGCCCATAATGTAGGTAGCAAATACAAAAGAGATTACAGACGATTCATAAATGAAATACATAATGTAATTGACGTGCAAACCGATTGAACACTCTTAGTATGATGATAATGAACCTTCTCCTCTTGATTTACTGGCCTTAGTGACTGATTTCTTGGGTGATGGAAGCAGGAACTCGGGTGTGGTGGTGAAAACTTGTATATAAAATTCGTATGTGAGGGTTCTATTTATAGTGTTCTGTCCAGGGCACCGATACGGCGTATCAGGTCTTGATACGACGTATCCAGGATTTTTTGAGTGGGGAATAAGAAAGAATATCCCAGCATATACGTGCGTATATTTTAAATACGGCGTATTGCTTAAGTAAGATACGCCGTATTCTTCAATAATCTTGACAACTTGAACTTGGGGATAAGATCTTCAATACGGCGTATGTCCAGAGTTTCATACGCCGTATTCCTTCAACGGTTGACTTGGGTTTTTACTGCAGAGCTTAGAATACGACGTATTGTCAGAGTTTAATACGTCGTATGTCTTCTAATTCACCAATTCTTAGTGAATTCTTCCAGGTGTTGATACCGCGTATCTCTAGAAGTGGATACACCGTATGCTCTTCACAGGTTGTATACAGATTCTTCATTTATGCTCAAAATCCTGTTGTTTTCCGTGTCTTTACCAAAGTTGCTCCATAAATACTAAAAATGACAAAAGTAATGAATTAAGCATCAATTCAGATATAAACATATAATAAATGAGCAATATTTGTAGGATAAATGATAGCTAAATATAGCATAGATTGGATGTTATCAAATATCCCCCACTTTACTTTTACTTGTCCTCAAGTAGACTCTATATTAAGTATTTAGAAAAACTTCCTAAACCAAAGTTCAGGAATTAAGTGTCAAAGTATTTGACTCAACTAATTGTGCATAAACATAACACCTCACGAATGGGAAATAAAATTCACTCGTCTCTCTCAACTAGTCTAGGGTGTTTATTTTAGCAGTACACTCACTTACATAGTCATGGTGAGTATTCTATCATAAGTTTGACAAGGATACAAATCTCCACAATTAGAGTCTGAGAACAATAACCAACTTCAAACGCAAATGGGTTAAAATATGATAGGCTTAGGGGTTAAGTCATTCTTTTCAATCTCTACCAATACCAATATTCCAGAAAAGGCAACAAAACCGCAAATGCACGCTCAAGTCCATGATCGCGACACTTGTGATTGCACACTCCATAACTCGAATAAGCTAAAAGATAGGATCAAGTAATCTTCACCAATAATATTACACCAACGAAGGCGACAAAACCACAAATGCTTATCCAAATCTATGAATGAGACAAGTATGATTGATCAATTCCCTCATTCGAGTTAGCTAAAGGTTAGGATGAAGAATGATAAAGGGTAGGTATTTAGGCATGAGAAACATTTATAAATTGTTTAAAGTGAAAAATAAACTAAACAAATAGATTAAGTCTGACGCTACTAAGTGTACTAGCTACTAACTAACAACAAATCTGAAAGAGATATTTATCACTGACTAACTCACGCTTTAACACGAAAAACACACGCTTTAGTGACACACAAATTAGACTCAAATATATCCCGATCAATATCATCGACAAACCACTAAAACATACAAAGTTGGCTAACCCGATTAACCAACTCCCACAAGGTCCTGAAATATATTACAACAATAGTGACAAAGTTACGGCCACTAATACACTAAGAAGGATAGAAACTAATAAGTGGTTTATATTACAACCACTTAAACTAGTAATAACTAATATTGGTTTATATTACGCACCAACATATGCACTAACTCATTATTATTATTTTTTTATTTTCTTATTTTTATTAACTAAAAGCATAAATATAAATAAACTCATGGTACATTACTTTACCATTTCACCAATAATACTTCATCATGTGATAACCATGAATGCTCAGAAACTAGAATAAAATAATAAATAGTGAAAGTAGTAGTACAAAAACATGACTCAAATACATACTTTCATATTCCCATTGCATCATACAATTTTCCCGTCCAATGTCTCATTAGAAAATAATCGAACGAAGAGCTCACACGAACACAAGAAATCGATAGGACACATGTAGCAACTAGCAACCAACCGATGGACTTTAATCTACAAGGTAGAGTAAGGTGTAAAGGTGTAACGAAACATAAACATTTAGTGGGCTCAACAAACGAATAGACAGACTCAACAGGTTATTATAGAGGCATCTTACTCAATAGATGAGAGTAACAAAGGGTTTAGACAGGTGCTTAACTAAGCAGTGTAGTTAGTTAATAAAAAAAAACATATGCAAATGACATGAGCATTTGGGTTTATCCTAATAATTTGCTTTATTCATTAATTAATTCCGATTACACCAGGTTTCCAAATGCAATGCTCATTATTATGGTATTGAATAGATATACCAAGCTTGTGGAAAACTAGATCGGGGAGGGGGGGGTTTGAATAGTTTTACCGATGTTAATTCGTTATAAGAATTGCTTTTGAAAAACATTTATTCGAGTTTTCGTGAAATTAATCAATTACAATATGAACATAATATAACTATACTAAAATACACAAACAATAACTACTAAGAAATATAAAAGGCAATATCAAGGGTAAGAGTTGGAAAGATCAAACCAAGGCACCGAGATTTATAGTGGTTCAGTAACGAAGCTCCTCTTCGCCCTACTCCACTCCCCGAGTACCCAAGTCGAGATTTCAATACACTATGCTAACAAAATCCCTTCAGGCGGAGAAAACCGTTCAACATCGCTTATCACAATTTCTGACACTAAGCTAAATGTCGAGTTCTAATCTAGCTAGAACCAATCTCACTCACGATCTACCCGATCTTCACACATTCTACCCGATCTACACACTATCAATACAAGCTACACAAGATCTACCCGATCTCTACACTATTAAAACGATCCACATAATCTAACTAAATATGATGACAAATAACTTGAAGTATAATCAATATACAACAAATACGTAAGAAGTGTTACGAATGCACTAAGCTAATATAACAACACTTTGTATCTTCTCGATACGTTGTGTTCTTCTCTTGCACTAGTAGAAAAATAAAGGTGATCACTTGAATAGTTATGTAGGATCGTTTTTTAGGTTGATTATGTGATTCGGGAGGTCGGGGATGATGGAACCAAGAGTTAGTCATTGTTAGAGAGAGAAAAGAAAACTTGTGTGTTTATTGAATGAGGAAAATGTAAATTACAACACTAATTTTCACCCTCCTAGTGAAGTCTAGGAGGGCTTATATAGGGCAACATATATATTACTTTATAATATTGACGCTTTTAGTACCTGCGTATGTGCCTAACATTATAACTAATGTAATCCCATAAATGTCGTTCCATTTACGTGTTGGGAGCGATCCCAACAATCTTCCCCCACTGGGACGACATAAGGGATTACTTACAACATTTCGTACAAGTAAAAATATAAATAAAGAAAGGCCTTCATAGGCTTTTCAAATGCTGAGGATGACTGCAGTTGACACTCTTTTTCTTCATCTTGACCTCGGCTTGAGAGCTTTTTTTCACTTGTAGCAAAATGATGTAATATGTATGAATTAGATTAACTTCCCCCAATTCATACTGCATGTATTTAACAGCTTCTCCGTAACCTTCATTTTGGCGAAGTTTCTGAATTAGATTCCCCCCAAACTGATAACCGTCTTTAGCAGATTCAAAACTTTAATGTAGTAGATCTGTCTTCTAACTTTTGAAGTTTTAAGCACGCATCGGAATTTGTATATGAAACAGTAAACCACACCAAGCAAATATGACAAACACTTAATCATAATTATACTCAATGCAAAAAATCCGTTCGAGGGTAACATGTAAGAAATTAGCAAGATCTTCTCACGTATGTAGACGTTTCACTCCAAACAAACCACGAAAGACGAAATAATAATACCTGGCGTGAATCTACCAAAAAAATCAATGGTACATATGCCTATAGCCCTCTTCATTGACCAATATAAATACATTTAAACTGTGGTGTGAAAAAAGCATGTGGAGAGAAGAAGAAAGAGAAATGAAGTAAGTGCATCTACAGTGCTTCAAGTATTTAGTAACTTGAAACATTTAATGCATACTCTATCTATTAACTAAAGCTTTTGAGTTTGTGTAAAGCTTTTCAAAAAGGTATTGATACAATGCAACAAAACACTTCTAAAAGGCTTTTTAGAATAGGGAAAAGCTTTTGCCTATTTGACCCATTGTGGGTGCTCTAAGTGAGAAGTGGGGATGAGGTAGATGAGAGAGTGGTATTAATAAGTACAATAAATGATGCATGATGTATAAATAATAATGCATATGGTATAACTAAATTAAAAATGTACAATTAATAGAACTTAAGGGTATATTTGTAACTTTAAAATAAATCAATAAAATATCTCTACGTAATTTTGTACTTGCACCGAACACATGTCATTAAAGGGCTGGAGTCGAGCAGTTGAGTAGTTGAGCATGACCAAACTGTGAAAAAGGATGAAAAAGTGACCAAAGCTTGGACCACACACAACTTTTTAGCTTATTTTGGTAATTAACTCATAAATATAAGTATTATTGGAAAAGTGAAGTGTATATATATACTACCTCCGTCCGAAAATTTATGTCCATTTGGACTTTTTAAATCCAACTTTTACCTTAAATATTTTTGTTTGTATTAGATAATACTTGATGCAAAATATGTGAATAGATTGTGCTTTAAACGTATTTTTCATTGGTATAATTTTCATTAAGTATTATATAATACAAACAAAAATATTTAAAGTCAAAGTTTAATTCAAAAAGTCAAAACGGACTTATATTTTGAGACGGAGGAAGTATAAATTAAGTTAGTGGATGATAAATTATATATTTATATAAGTATAATTATATATATTAATATATATAATTAAGGTTTAGATAATTATTAAAATGTATGTATATATATAAGTTTAAGTTAATGAGAATAAAATAGTTAGTGGATGTTGTGTTGTTTGGTACATATATATGTAGTATTTTGTTTCGCGTCCTTTAGTCTGTTTTGATTAAAAATAATCTAAGTGTAGATTTTTGACTAAAGTCGAGCATGACCCGTTTATATTTATTAGTTTTCCTAAAAATCTCATATATTGCAAATTTACACTTAATATCCTCAAACAAGTTCGAAAAGTCATATTAAGTTACAATAAGCTATATTATGCATTTAGCTCTAAACTAAGTTAACTTATATATTTTTATTAGTTTTGTTTTAGAAAGTTCTAAATATATTCAAACTTATAGTTTTAGAATTTAGATCAAACGCACCTTTATTGGGCCACAAGCCCAATAACTCACTAAATGTTTATTAGTCTGTTAAAATGCAAATTAAGTTAACCAATTATGAGACGAGTTATTAAGTCCAAAAATAAGTCGGGAAAATATAAGTCGAGCACTAAATGAGCACACGAGGTGCTATTGGGCCTTTTGGCCCAATAAGCCCTCGTTGGGCTATGTTTAGCCGAAACATACAAAACCAAAACCATCCAAATTACGTAACTTATAAACAAATCAAATAAGTCGTAATAAACTGTGAAAATAAGCAATGTAAAAAATAAGCAATCTGAACAATTGTTGGGCTTTTCGGCCCAACTCCCATCGACTCATACAAAAACAATTTGGCCGATTAATATGAGTTTCGAAATAAGTTATTGACTAACCAAATAAGCTAGTATGACTAGAAAATAAGCATGCTCAATTTTGTTGTTCCGAACTAAACAACACCGAAAACCCCTATTGGGCTCGGTTTGGGCTCTCGGCCAAAAAACCACTCTCGACAACACAAACATAACACAACCCAAAATCATTTTAGTTTCCAAATAGGTCACGTATTAAGTCGAATAAGCACATGTGGCTATAAAATAAGCACTTGCGTCGGGTCAATATGCAAGCCGAACACCTATTATGGGCCTCTCGGCCCAAACCACTCGGCCAAAAGAAAAGGATGTCGGTCGATCCATAATAAGCCCAAAGGTTTATAGCTAAGCTAAGTAAATATACTCAATAAGCTATTAAGCTAAAAATCAAATAAACACTTTCTAATCTAGAGTCAAACTTTATGTTTTCTATAGGTTTAAGTTTCATTATGATTATCCAAGTCCAAAAATGTTTAAGAACCTCACAAAATAAGTTATGGTTCGAAAAATTGGAAATAAGCTATAGCTTATTTTTCTAATGCTTATTAGTATTTCAAAAGTCCAATTACACCACACAAGCTCAAAACAACAATCTTACACTTATTTTACATATGGTTCAATTCATATGTAAACCAAGAAGCAAGTGCAACCTTTAAATCTTATACTTAATTACATCCATATTAACATAACATAACAAATATAATCAAGATTTACAGATGTTTAGACCAAGAACACCAATACTTTAAGATTAAAAGAAATCCTTACAATTCTTATATATGTGTGTCGACTAGGAGGAATAAGAACACCCAAGAATTAGTTTAACTTCAATAACCCAAGAATTTTCAAGCTAAACCCAAGAACAAACTAAGCTTGATCTAAAACACTTTTGTAACTTTGATTTTGTGTGAAACTTGAAAAGAAAATATGTGTGTGTGTCGTGTTTGTGAATCGGCATATTATAGGGACAAAGAGGGAGTAGTTTTGCTTGGCTTTTGAGTGTAGTTTTTGCTTGTAACACTAAATGGGTAAGTGTCCCTATCTAGTTTAAAACCTTAAGGAACTCTTGTGATTTTAACTAATTCTTGTGACCATGGGTGTTTTCAAGGGCCGCAAAATGAAAAGGAATGAGATGGTAGAGATTTTTGATTCTTCGTTGTGTATACCGTATCCCGTTTGAGCTTAAAACGTAATCATGGTGTTCTGATTTGGCGTTTTTTTTAGCAAAAACGCGTAAAATACGTTTTTGTGAGTGTTTTTATAAAAATAATATAAAACCATTATTATTGACTCAGAAAAGTATTTATTGGACTTAAACCATGAATATTGTAGTGTCGGTACACGTGCGGGCTCGTTTTTCAGAAAAAGCAAGATAACTTCTCGTTTTAGAGTTTTAATAGTCAGTAAATGTAATATCCGAAATTTTATTGAATGAAATTTGGTTGTTTATTTAACTTCTGGTACTAGTTGCAAAGTAAGTAATATTTTAAGGTTATGTTATACATTAACATATGATGAATGGGGTTAATAATGCCATAAGTTTTAGAAATATGGAAAAATGGAAAAAGTGGGTTGAAGTAGTCAGTTAGATAAAGACTATTGGACTCCGATTTAATTGAGATAGCAACGACATATTCTGCTCTAGTCACCCTTAAATATAGAACGTACATATCAATAAAAAAAAGCACACGTATTAAAAAATATACAATAAACCCTAGATATGGAGGAATACAGTGACGATGGCTGCAACATGTAGGAGAAGCATAATGTCACAATTCTCAATTTTCTGTCATTTCTCGAAACAATTTATGCCTCACTATTTCAACATTTATCGTAAACTTGGTTTACTTGTTCCAAATTCGCGTAACCTTAAAGGTTTAGCGGCGAATTCATGATCATATCATCACGAACATTTCATATGGACTAAGTTTAGTCTACATTTCATTTACATCATTTGCACCATATGAGTTCATTCATGACATTTCATTTCACATTTAACGCGTAATTTTTATATTAAATAAACGTTATCGCGTGAGTTATTATTTTGAATATTTAATCCGTTACTTTCAAAAATGATCCCGATGTATTTTTAAACTTACATTTAGTTATAAAAACTATATTTTGAGTTTACCTAGTGTTTTAAATTTATTTTGTATAAAAATCGTTAAAGTTAAATTATTACGACGTTTTTCTTAAAAACTACATGAAAATTTTTATATCACTCAAATTTCACAAGGAATGTATTTTTACAATTTTTATTATCTCATTACATTCTATTTTGATCTATTAAAAACTTACTTGTACCAAAAAATTACCAATTACCCTCACTTATACATTTCCTACACACTTATACATTTTTATCACAAATTTTACACAATATATATATTTAAGAAAGAAAAAAAAAATAAATAAATAAATATCCTCAAATTCCTCCCCCCTTGGCCGACCAAGGGGGAGGGGTGACATTAAATGATGCATGGTCTTTTGATTTCTTAGAAGTTTACTCAAACATAAAAGTCTTACTTGATTTTCTATCTCATTCATTCTAAAAATTATTCACCTAGTAACAAAAATCATTTCCTCTCTTTGGTTCTCCTTCAAAACCGGTTCTCATCAAGAGCTAGCAAGGGATCATCATTTTTCTTCTTTCTCAAGCACAAGTATAACAATCTAGATAATACTCTTTATAAGGTTTTGCAATAAAAACCAAGAGTGTTTAGGTTTAACCTTGGTTCTTATCACCTCATCATAGTACTTGTAAGCATATCATTTACATTTTTCATGTTTCCTTTTCATTTTATATTCATCTCTTCTTTTTTTTGGAACAAACATGCAAGACATATGTTGTTTATACCATTTTTACATGATTTTTAGATATATATATATATATAAGGTCATCCTATAATTATCCCCTTGGTATACTATGGTCTTGATGATGTTTAGGAACCCATGACACCCTAAGAAGGTGTATGGTAGGATTAGATTAGCTTTGGAGTTGATTTGAAGGGATTAGAATAGGTTTAGTACGAGAAAAACTATTTTTGATACGTATAAAATATGTTCTGTCCTTGTTTTGATTTTCTGGAAAATCCGACTGTAGGCACGACTTTTTGGCCTTGATATTTAGAAAATATACTTTAAAACGAATCCGTGGCCGCTTGAACGGATAAAAACGGAGTTATAACGAAGAAGTTATGAATTTTTAAAGTTTGACGACGAAATATATTTTTTCAGAAATTTCAGCAACATGTTTTTGGTTAGTTCGAGTTAAAAACGAGCCTTAAGCTTTGCAAATTATTTCGACTTGTCAAAAATATATTAGTATACTTTGATACGAAGCTAAGGACGTATTATACGTAGAAAACGGATTTGAAACGACGAAGATATGCACGTTTTCATAAAATTGCCGTAACTATTATTTTCTGAAAAACTATATTATTTTACGATACAAGTGTTACGGTAGCTGAATCGACTATGTTTGAGGCTGTTTTTATCAATGATGTGGAACTTTTTGAAACGAAATGTCTTCTAATAAAATTAAGATCACCGAGCATATTTTTCAAAACAATCAACCGTTTGTATAGCGGAGTTGTAGTGAATTAATTACGGATGTTTAAACTTGGCCGAAACTCACTTTTTACACAACAATTAGACAAAATCACCATCTTTAACCCTTATTATCTTTATGTTCGAGACCTTTTTGACGGAAACTCCTGAACTGAAACTTCTAGATTTCGATACAAACTTTCCAAAACCGTTGAGTTCGTTCTCTAACGTTCGACGTACACCATGTTACGACTAGTTTTCCAAAGCCATTTTTGTTACTTTTATAAAAATTCCAACGACTTTATTTTACGACGAAAAGTGAAAATTTCATCATAAATCATTATAAAACCATTGTAGGATGACATTTTGACGTAAATACTTGAAAAGTCATTTTTGAAGGGTCAAGACGTCAAAAGAGTATTTTTCGACGATAATTAATATTTTCAAAACTCGCAAATGGTATAAATAACATACGAAATGCATGCATAACATTACATTGCAACTTATTGCATATCATATCATTCATAATAGGTCAGTTTCGAGATTCACGCTACATTTCGGTGTAACCACTTTTGTCATCGCATCCATTCATCGAGTGAGTAATCACAAACCCCCTTTTTACCGTTTTTACTATATTTTGGGGCGAAATGCATGAACCTTTCTTGAGCTAAATTGATCACTACTTTTATTAACTTGTTTGACTAGAATTTGTGAATTCGAATAAAATCTTTGAACTTAATTATGAAATTATGACTTATTTGAACTTGTTGAACCGTACATGTTATGTCCTTGACCTAAAGTCTCCCATGTTCGGAGCATCACTATAAAGACTCCTATGTTCGGAGTATATCTTTGGGAAGAGGCACCTAGTATATCTTTGGGAAGAGGCACCCAGTATATCTTTGGGAAGAGGCACCCAGTATATCTTTGGGAAGAGGCACCCAACATAACTTTGGGTAGTGGCACCCAACTTAATTTGGTTTCATCAGTAGCATCCCTGAGTTATTATATTCGTGGTACTATATTGTGAGCTATCATGACCGCTTATACTTGACTACTTCATACGCTATCTTTTGTGCAATGGGTTGTGAATACACAGGTTGCAAGTTTTGTATGGGCAGAACTTGGAACTGAGTGGATTTACAATGCCTTTGCTTTGTGGACCATTTTTCGTTGACCGAAAGCTTTGAATATTTCTTACGAGTTTTCTTATTTTGCTAAACATGTTTACTCACCAACTATTTTCATAGTTGACCCGTTTTTCTCTCATGCATTTCAGGTGATCGTTAGTAAGTTTTTCTACCGGGTCTTGCATAATGAAGTTTTCACTTGTTGCTACAAATCATTATGTAATGGAACGCAATATTTTGGGAACTAAACTTTGTAATATATTTGCCGATGACGGCTAAACTAGTATTGTAATGGAGTATTATTTCTTTTTAATCTTAATGTTGGTATGTTCTATTATCTTGTGCTTATGTTCCCTTCCGTTACACCTCGTATTTCCGCCTCCGGCGAGGGTGTGACAGCTATGTTTGGAATTGGGGACAATAAAGCACCTGGACCTGATGGGTATACTTCTGCTTTCTACAAAAGAGCATGGTCTATTGTTGGTCATGATGTGTGTGCTGCAGTTAGAGAATTTTTTAATAAAGGAAAGTTATTGGGTGAAGTCAATGCTACACTTATTTCTCTGGTTCCAAAGGTGAGTAATCCCTGTCATGTTGTTGATTATAGGCCAACTGCATGCTGCAATGTGATC